>JABUQX010015542.1:25000-55000 GCA_015478945.1 Trachelipus rathkii | reverse complement strand
AATCAGTTGAATGTGAACAAGACTAAACTGATCAAATTTGGAAGCACATGAAGGAAGCGTTTGTTAGTAGTGCAAGAAAAGTATGTGGATGTGTTAAAGTAGGAAATAAGAATGTTAACAGTGAGTGATGGAATGAACAGGTGATGCAATCGGTTAAAAGTAAAAAAAAAAAGACGTGGTTGAATGTACAAAGAGCCAATAATGAGGTTTCAAAAGAAAAAGTGTTTGGAATTATATTGGGATGAAAAAAGGAAGACTTAGAGTTGCATATGTATTAGGAAATTGACGTAAATGAACAGTTTGGAAGGAGGATGAATGGGGACTTACATGGGAATAGGAAGCTATTCTGGAAAGAAGCGCGAAAGGTTAAGAGTGAGAGTAAGGCAAATCTACATAGAATAATGAATAGGGATGGTACTTTCGTAACTGATGAAATGGATGTGAAGAAAGTTTGGAGGGAACACTTCAAAAATGTTATGTTATGTTAGATGGAGAGAAACTGGAACAGATGTCTGAGTTTAAATATTTAGGATATATGTTGGATGAAAAGGGAACGGATGATGTAGGGTGTAGTAGAAAAGTTGTGAATGGTAGGAACCGACCTAGTACAATTAAAATCCTTGGTGGATGTAAAGGGACTAAGTCTTGGATGGGCTAGAATTTTGCATGACGATATATTGTTGCCTGTGTTAATGTATAGTAGTGAAACTACGGTCTGGAATAAGAGGTATAGATCTAAGGTACAGTGTGTTCAGATGGACAATCTTAGGGACGTGTTCGGTGTGAGTAGAATTGATAAAATGAGGAATGAACGCATTAGGGAGTTGCGGTGTGAAGAAAGGCGTAAATTAGAGAATAAACGAGAATAAATTGAGATTATTTGGTCATATGGAAAGAATGGATGATAGTTGGTTGCTTAAGCTGATGTATAGTGGTGAGTGTGCTGGAAATCGACCGCTGGGAGACCGCAAGAAAAAGTGATTGATAATAAAGGAATGCTGAAGACAGGAATGTGAATGGCAGAGCGAGAAGGAAAGGTGCATAAATAGATGAAATGGAGGGGTTTTGTGAGGGGGGGGTATGGTTGTGGGTCTAGCCCATTGGATGAACCCTACATTGACGAGATACAACAGTGAGGGTCAGTCACAGTCTCATGAAACCCTTGGGTGGATTTTTCTGACTGCGACGAGTTCTCACTTAAGAATATAACGGGGATGGTAAAGGGGGGGGGGTTTCTTTTCGATTTGCGTCATATTCTTCTACTATTCTATTTCTGGTGTATGCGACGCAAAATCACCCCCCAATCTGGGGAAAGGAGGTGGATGAATAATAATAATAATAATAATAATAATAATAATAATAATAATAATAAAAATAATTAATAAACTAATAATAAATAATAATAATAAATAATAATAATAATAATAAAATAATAATAATAATAATAATAATAATAATAATAATAATAATAATAATAATAATAATAATAATAATAATAATAATAATAATAATAATAATAATAATAATTTCATTATGAGACTAACTTTCGACTGCAGAACAGGCCTTTCCTAAATGCTTCCATAACTTGCTGAATTGGCCTTTTGTTTGCAATTTTTCTCCTTCACTTATTCTAGTTACATTTGTATACATATTTCGATTTTGATATGTGGGTCATAAGACCTACTATATGTTATGAGAAAATTTTCCAGATAATTCTCGGACTGTATAGTCCGAGAATTATCTGGAAAATTTTCTCATAACATAGGAAAACCAAGGAGTTTGAAACAAATATTTAGAATCTTTATTTTCCTAAGTTTCTTTCATATAAGTGACAATGTTACGAGCTTTCAATATGTGCACGATTAGTGATTCTCAAAAGATCCAGTAGATATTCCAAATTCTGCCATGTATGCACCAGCATTTCCTCATTAGTTTGTTGAATAGCTGCTGAGATTCTTGCTTTTAAATCATCAATGTCTGTCACCTGAATATTGTACACATCTTTGACGAAACTCTAAAGGAAAAAATCAAATGGTGTGATGTTTTGAGATCTAGGCGGCCAAAAGAACTGGATCTCCACGGCCGATCCACCTGTTTTGTAATTTGTTGTTTATGGACCTGCTGATAATTTTGACCCAATGCGGCGGTGCGCCATCTTGTTGAAAGATTATGCTGGGTTGCAGTTTATTCAGTTGCGGATAAACAAAGTGCTTCAACATATCAAGATACGTTTCGGAGGTTACTGGAAGGTTACTGGAGGTTCCTGGAAAAAGAATAGTTCAATCACCTTATCATGTAACAGACCACACCACACAATAACTTTAGGACTCTCTAATGTCCTCTGCTATGATATAAGGATTTTCTGGCCACCACATGAGCACATTTTGTTCGTTAACCATCGCCGATACACGAAATGTTTCTTCATCAGAAAACGTGATTCCTATCAGGGAATCATTATCCGCGTCGACATTGTCAAGCATAGTCATTGTAAATTCCTTACCCATGACCTTATCATTATGTATAATGTGTTGCAAGAGTTGACACTTGTAGAGATAAAACTTCAAACGTTTACGCAAAACATTATGTACTGTCGAACGAGGTATCTGTAACTCTCGCGACACAATTCTTGTCGACTTGCGTGGACTGCGAAGAATTCCTCTCGAATCGACTCAACTTTTTCTTCAGGTGATTGGTGATGTCCTGCACCTTTCTTATTCTCTCCACTTCCGGTCTCTTTAAACTTTTTTTTATACCAAGCTCGTATGCATGATCTTGATGGAGGGGTTTTGTTTTAATTGGTTTTAAAATTGCGTTGGACCTGTGTGTTTGATTTTTTTTCAATAAACCATTCAACACACTGTGTTTTTTTCCCATGCATTCATTTTTGAATTTACCTGTAAAAGGTAAAATTAACGTTTCGGGAAAAAATTCTTTTCAAGCACAATAACAGTTACACATACTAAACTGAATAAGTTTCTTTGTAAAATGACACAACATGGGCGTTTCTACACCTCTACAGTGATAATGTATTTAGGATTGACATTTTGCAGATAATTTTATAACATCCTGATATTATATATATATATATATATATATAATAATATATATATATAATATATATATATTATATATATATATATATATAAATATATACAATACATATTATCATTAACTTGAATATTTAAAAAGTTAAATAAAAACTGAATATAAATTGACAATTAACAACCAACCAATATTCTACTATTTGAGTTCTTTTTTTCTAACTCTATTATGACTTGCCCATTTCCAGCTATGTGACTTGCCCCAGCCCATTTATGTTTCTTGCTTTTAAATATCTTATTTTTTAATTTTGTTTGCTTTCTTATCCAATCGTTCCCTTTCCAGTCCTTTAGTGTTATTCTATTTTAATATCTATAAATTTCTCTGTATCGTTTTCATGGCTAGATCTTGTCCAAGTCTTATCGCCATTTTTCATCAAAATTGATTGGCATTAACAAAAAAAAAAAAAATAATAAAAAAAAAATGTATTTTTACCATTTTAGTCTGCCCATAATGTTCCAATCTATTATCATTCTTCCTAAGTTTCATTTATTTGTGTAACATTTGGGTATATAAGCTTTCTAAGGAAGGTGTTTTCATCAACTTGTACGAAGATGGAGTTGTTGACCATTATTATAGTATTACTCTGAGCATTATTTTGGCTTGCACAAGCTCAGTTTTAATCTCATTGTTCTGCTAGCTTTGTCTGGTCTTACTTCCATTTTGTATAATTTCTCAGGATCTGATTTGAGCAACACTATATCATCATTAGATCTTAAATTATTAATGCATCTTCCATTCCAGTTTATGCATCAACCTTCTCAATATATAGTCGGTAAATAATTTAGATAAAATTCTCTCTCTCTCTCTCTCTCTCTCTCTCTCTCTCTCTCTCTCTCTCTCTCTCTCTCTCTCTCTCTCTCCTCTCTCTCTCTTCTCTCTCTCTCGTCTCTTCTTCTCTCTCTCTCTCTCTCTCTCCTCTCCTCTGTGGATTTGGATTTTTGTTACTCTCCATCAATAAAAATATTGATTGTTGGTTGTAGCATTTATACTATTATACAAGTTTTTATCCAGTATTGTTTCTATAATAATCAGTATATACTATATAGTAAAACAACCTAAATATTTAAAAAAAATTTAAATTTCTCATATTTATTATATTTATAATATATACAATATTTTACATATTGTATCTATAATAATCTAAATAACAATAGCCCTTTGTCGAAAGATTTTTGTAATATGCTTTATATATATATATATATATATATTATATATATAATATTTTATATATATATGAATAATATATATATATTATCTAAAATATATATAGTATATATTTTAATATATATAATAGTATATATAGATATTAATAATAATAATAATAATAATAATAATAATAATAATAGCAGAAAAATGCAATATACAGTAATAATATAAATATTTCAACAGGAATATTTTGAGTTTCATTGTCTTATAAGTCAACCACCAAGAAAGTGTATATGAAGAGAGATCTCAGTCCCAACATACAGTATATTCAATTATTTTATGTGGCTAGCAATCCAGCGAATAAAACAACTAGTAAAAGCCTTCTTAAAATAAATTAAAATTTTTAAACCTAAATAAATTAGTTTAATAATTTAATTAATTAATAATTATTTTCATTATTTCATTGTTTTCTATTTGTGCACCGTTAAATTTATTAAAACCACAGATTAAAACACTAACAAAAAGACACATCAAAGTTTAAGTCCAACATTTGGCTTGCATACTAAAAGGTCGAGTGAATAAAAAATTAAATAAAGTTTAATAAACACTAATTCGGATTAAATATTAAGCACAAGAGTGCAATCAATAGCGCTATGTTTAAGAGAATTTCTCTAATGGCACTTTTTGAAATGTGCAAGAAATAAATGAAGATTAATTTTAACTTCTTTTTTTTTTTGTACTTTATCGATATTTGTTTTCTTGCAAGCCTTTTGAATTATTAATTACAGGTGTTATTTAATGGAATTCTTTCGACAGGAATAAATAGAAAGATTTTGAGACTCGGAAATCGAAGATGTCTTTCGGAATTAAATCAACAGTTTTTGTTTTAAAAATTCTAGGAGTGATACCATTTGGAAGCCATAATGAAAACTCTTGGCGTAGATTGATATTTTCGTTATATATCTGTATCGTTTGTGTAGTGTTAGGCAGTTGTCATATTATTATGGCTACAAGTTTGGTGTTCGATCTTTTAGTTTCTCAGACTGATGGAAGAAAGACGTCTTTGCATAAGTTTCTCATTTATTTTCCATATTTCATGTGGCTATTGTTGGTTGCCTCGCTCATGTATTATTTCAGTAGTTGGCCCTTTAAAAAATTAGTTGCTTATTTAAATAAAACCTTCGATAAATTCTCAGAACCAGAAAATAATTTTGAAGGTAAAGTAATCGTTTTATACTGTGTTATTTCTAATTTAATGACAATATTTCAAACTTTGATTTATCCATTGAGGGATAGTTTCGAATCAGTAATGTCAATTTCCGATTACCTCACAAGCTTTCACGAACTAGCTGAAACCAATATTTGTGTTCTGTTTTTCCTAATTGTTCACAGAATTTCATTATATTTCAAGACTATAATTAAATTTCAATACAATAACGACAAACCAAATTTAATGAGAAAGAAGTCAAATCCTAAGCATTTAGTGAATACCCAAAAACATTCCGAAATTATCAAACAAAGGCTAAGGTTTAATAAAAATATAAAATACCTTCAAGCTGCTACCTCTCGTTTCTTTGATTATATGAGACTCCCAATATCATTAATATATATAACAGATTTGGTTTATCTAATCGCAGATGTTGTGAAACTTGCAATTTTTGAAAAATCTGCGATTTACAATGTAGTGGATTCAGTTCAAGAAGCTCTAAAATTAACTATGATTTCTCACTGTGCTGATATGCTCGCTAGACAGGTGAGGCTTCAATAATTTTTTTTTTTTTTCAATTTAGTTAATTAATTATTGTATCATATTAATATATATATATATATAATATATATATACTAATATATATTATATATATATATATATATCATATATATATATTATATAATATATATATTATAATAGTATATTATATATATATTATATACTATATATATAATATATATATATATATATATATAGTATCATATATATATATAATTATATATATGTTTGGTTTAAATTATGGTTTTTTTTTTGTTTAAACCAACTAAAAAAAATATTTTTTTTTTAATATTTGTTTTTCTTTTTACTTTTCTAATAATAAAGTAACAAAAAATGATGTTCTATAACGGAAGCATATTGGCTAATATTTCCTTAATTATAATTTATTTATGTAAATAATAATAAATGAATATTTTTAGTAATATAAAAATATATATAACTTAACAATAATAAAAACTAACTCTTTTAATAATATTTTTTTTTAAATAAACTTTTTATATATTAAGATATTAAAGTAAATAAACTTTTATCTATTTACAAATTAAAGCAACGTCTCTCGTCATATTTTTTTCATTTAATCTATTAATTCGGTGATATTTAAAAAATTTCTTAATTAGTGTGTACGATTTAGGATAAGCGATAATCTTCTAGAGCTCGATTAATTCAACTTGTACGTCAATTCGTGGTTTATCTTGGTGTCTAAGATTATCTCGATGTAGATCCGTGGATGCCATTACCATATGAGATTCTATATCATTTATCTATCATCCAACTTCACATGATCATTATTATAACTCACTGTTCCGCCATTATTATAAGAAGATTTTTAATTTGCCTACCCACTAATATGATAGTTTTGATATATAAATTATAATATCTATATACTGTTAAAAAGTATTACAATACATACAAGTAAGAATCAGATCTGTTATGATATTATACTATATATAAAGATTATATCTTATATATATATATACTGAAAATATTTTTATAGCTTTTATATCTTGTATACTATTATTACATTATATATATATATATTACTATATTAATTATAATATATATATTATATTTAACTAAATATCATAACAATGAAATCCTACTATTTATATATATAATTCTATAGAATCAGATATTTTTATTATAATATATCTACATTAGCACCCCTTGAAAAAAATCCGTTTTCTATTATTCAATTAACTCACAAAAACAAATACGTGACGACAAGGAATGGGTAGAAATGTAGAAAAGGTATTTGAAGAACGGCGAAGACACTCTTATTGCGACATAAATGACAAAATCATGGTGGATTCCTCCACAAGAGCTCGATGAATTCTATTAGGTTGATAGAGATATGAGTTTTGTCATGGCGCAGCAAAAGGTGTAGTTTACTAATTCATCGCATCAATAGAGTTGGAGGACTCGTGGGGCAACCACACAATGTTGGTTACGTCGTACAGACGCGGAGAGTTTGGATATCATGTACGTCAATACCGTAATATGACCCCTTCTCTAAGCTACGAGTTATGATCTGCCTACGATACGTCCTGGCTAATGCTCTCGATCGAAGTGGCGAATGTCACCGGACAGTGATTTGAATCCATACGTCGGTGCAACTGCTGTTCGCAGTACTGGGAGGGTCCGTGATGATGTGGGGTTGAGCTGTCGGATCGACTTTCAGGAATATCCCACAATATGTTCGATTGGGGTTGAGGTCTGGACTATATGCTGGCCACTCCACGCTGCGCATATTGGAACCGTCCTAAAGTAGTCAGTTCACACATTGGGCCATTGTGTGGTCTTGTATGTCATGCATTTGGATGATAAAGAAGTCACGATGTAGATGGACATATGAGAACGACATATGCGTTCGAGAAGAATGATCTGTGATATATCCTTACGGGATGTAAGAGTGACCATACATCACATAGGGTGCAACTCCGTTAGGCCTCACGATTAAAAAGAAGATAGATGCTCCCTTAGACCTATAACCGACTACCTACCTCCAACGGCGGATTGGCGGCATCTGCAGCAATTGCATTTGCGTGAACCTCTACGTACGGTCAGTCTGCTTTATTCTATTACTCTTAGCATTGCTGTCGTTGTTTGTGGAGGCGTACAAGGGACACTTCTCACTCGTCCGTTAGAAGGATCAATTTGCCGAATCGATCGACCGTCAATGGATTTTGTTCTTGGCAATGCTATATGGCGCCCATTCGATGTGTCCGTAGGTGTCCGTGGATCCTCTAAGTGGCAGGCTGCGGGGCCGCTAATTTGTTCCGTATAAGGCGCTTGACTGCCCAGTCCTGATTAATTAATTGTAGAACTCTCGCCGATGCGTTGTTATTCCTCAGAAGTCGCTGGCGTTGATGTGGCGCTCTCGTAATGCACTGACGAACTTATTAAAGATTCGGTCTTCCACGGGTGTTATGGCAATGGGCCTACCTTGTCCTCGCCGGGGAGATCATGTGTCAGGTTTTCCTGAGGTTCCGTTGGAACCACTCCGTGCAATTCGTGTGTGTGCGTTATTTACAGCCGAACCGCTCGAACAAGGCTCCCTTACGGGTACCACGGTAGATGTGCTTCGGCGTTGGAGTTTTGACTTATCTGCACGCACTGATCTCTTGGCAGTTGACGCACTATCCTCTCCATGTTCAGATATCGGCGATTCGACTTCCTACATTGTGAATGATCCACATCGTTCGAAATTTATACCCCGCTGAACATAATCGCTCCCCCATCCTATCTCCACTAGGTCTAGAGTTACTGTGGTTTATTGTTTTCTAAATTCTATCTGTCTGTGACATCCCAATTATGACAGCGAATTCTCTGATGGTGGGTAGTTACCATAGTTTACACTGGATTGCTGTCGTCTGTACCGTTAGTGATAGTGGGTTTCATTGGGGTAGGTGCCTTCCTTCTCCTTTATATATTTGATATTATAGTAGATATATTATATATATAATTAATTATAATATATATAAATTAATGTATTACATAATAAAATCCTATGTTACTTATTAATTCATATATATATATATATATACTATATTTATAGTTATATTAATAGATAATATTTACTACTTTATAGATACTCCTGTGCGATAAGGTCCAGAGTTTACCAAATTCTTACATCGAAGTTTCAGTCAAAAAATTTCGACTTGGATGAAGTTGGTCAGGTTGAAGTCACAAAAAGGTGGGGTCTGAGTTGAAAATCATAGTGAAGTGGAAAGTAAGAATCAAAAATTCCATTAAATTAGTGAAGTTGTGTTTATCAAAATTTTAACAAAATGGTAGATTATCATGTAAGATTTTGAGCATAGCAATTTAAGTCCGGGTCCGTACAAGAGAGTTGGATGTTGACAAGATGCGACTGCCTGAACTACGAGTCGGAGGAACTCTCCTCACTCCTCAAAGAGAAAGGAATAGTACATGACTGGAAAATTTCAAAAGGAGCAAATGATAAAATTGTTAATAACCATTTGAGAATAAGGAGATGTGTAGTGCAACAGTTCGATGCTCTTGAAAGTTGGACAGAGAGTTGAGTGAGAGTGCTGAGAGTATATGAGTCGACAAACGTAGACTACACTTTATCAAGCCGAGAGCAATCATGTGTGATAGACTAACCCCAGATAGTGATTTTTCCTGTGCTAATACAAAGGAGAAACAATTCGCTATGTAGAGCTAGCAACTAGGGTGGTGAGAAGTCCCGAAGTCACCTCAGATCACCCAATTTCCTAGAATGTGTTAGAAAAAACATTAATGTGATTCGTTCTAAGACCGATTTCACGAGAAAAGAAATAATACAAGAATATTAAAACAACAGAATGTATAGAAGTTTGTGTTCTTCAGGAACAAAGGTATAGATTGTATGGAGATTATTGGCAAGATGATAGATTTAAGAAGTTAGTTATTCGAGGCACTAGGAACAGAAATGTTTTTGTTTAACAAACTAATTATTTGTACGAAAGATAGAGATGTCTGTTTGCTCAGGCTACACCTTACCTAGCATTCATTTAATTACTGTCGATAAGTAGTCTTTTCAAATCTGGAAGATAGTATGGATGAATAGCGGTTTTGAAGTTACCAGCTGAAAGATGTGGATGAGGAAGAACACGACAGATAGATAATTAATACAAAATATGGAAAAGAAGAGTTGAGGAGATAAAACAGAATTCATGGTTAACAACCACATTGATCAGATTTAAAAGAATCCCCGAAATGTGTAGCTATAACAATATCAGCAATATAACACTCAAAGGATTAGTCAGAGGGCAAGTTTACAAGTAGTAGATAATTACCAAATGGATTAGAAATACAAAGCTTTGTTCCAGAGGTGAAGTAGAATGCCTACGATTATGTCTAGCGCCATAGAAAAAGGTTCGCCGAAATGCGGAGGAGCAGAGGACCAAGAATTGTAGAGAATGGAAGGAAGATAATTAATCAATCAAGCGGTCCTTACAGAAGTCATACTGCACATCAAGATAAGATGGAAGATTTAAGATTTGTTAATTCTAAATTTTCTTGTTAGAATATGATTCTTAAACTGTTAGAAGAACAAGGTTAAAGCGATAGGACGACAGTTGTAGTAGAAATGCAAAGAAATGTCAGTCAACCAATACAGAGATCTAGTTTTCGTTTATTGAACCACAGTTAGGACAGTGAGAGGCCTCTGATGAACGTCCATTATTCCGATATAAGTGACGTGATATTTTTGTTGTTTCTTCTTGTGTTATTGTTGTTTGATGTTTGGTTTCCTAATGATGCATATGCATGACACGTACATGTGTACTTATTTCCTTACGTATGTGTAACTAGTAGTTTATTGTTTTGTCCCGTTCAAGTAGTATGGAGAATGTATTCACACGTGTTTTGGTCATTTTGACCACAGTGACCTGAAGTAACCTAACCTGATGCTTTTTCTGTCACCCGTAAATTTTTGGCCCCCTTCGAAGAAGGTTGCTCCGGATGTGAGACTCCGTCTAGTTGTCACCCCTATTTTGCCCCCCCTAATTTTTGAGAACCCCTTTTTTGAATATTTGACTTTTGTATTCTACGGTCCATTTTGAGAAACCTTAATTTTTGAGAACCCTCTTTTTTTTTTTTTCAGATAACGTTAGTTAGTTATTTTTAATTGTTGTAGTTTTAATTTTGTTAATGTTCTTTCAATGGCCCTTTATTTTATTTTTTCAATGTGCACACCGTTGTTATTTTTTTCGTTGCGTTCCGCCATTTTTGTTTTATATTGCGTTTTGTTCAATTATTTTTCATCGTCGGAAATGAATCGCAAAATCATCTGCGTTCGTATCGGGTTGTAATCGCAAATATCATCGTCCACCCATCGTCGCGTTTTTTTAACAAAATTCCGCAATCGCTCCAATACTGCCGAATCCGCCTAGCAGCGCTTGAAGACTGAAACTGACTTGCGATAGCAAAGAACCGCCAAGCACCGCACCCACGCACCCACCCGCACTGCCAGCCGGACCGTTTTTTTTCGCTGTTATCGCATACCTTCGTTTTCTTATAACTCATGAATTTGTTTATTTAATATCCACGAATGCATCCATAGACACCATAACAGCACCTTATACACCCAACACCCTCCATCATCCAGTCTCTGCCCTCTACCCCGTATTCCATCTCACCGTATCTCCTATCCCATTTTCCATTCATCCGTGACTCTTTATACTGTCTGATGATCTCCAAGGAGGTATTCCCAATACCCTATACCATAGTTTTCATTGAATCTATAGTCACCATCTTATATCCACATATATATATATTATCATATATATGATTATATATATATATACTATAGTATATTATTAATAATATATCTATATATATATATATATATAATTATATAATATATATATATATTTATATTTATATATATAGAATGTCTTGTACTCTTCTGGAAGTTTCAAGATCTCTGAAACCCTATTGGCCTCTTATAAGGAATTAGGCGCAACATGTATTATTTTATATCACTAACTACTTTAGTCATGTATATTGCTCATGCGTTTGGCAATACGTTTAATCATCATTGCCTATGCGACTATAACATATATCTATCTTACTGTTCGAATCATCCCACCACAGACATGACAAGAATTGTGGGAATTTAAAAATGTGACCACTATTATAGCATCTATCTATCCGAACTGTAAACTCGAACCGTAGCCTAATCATTAGGTTAGTTGTAATAGAACTTTAAATAATTGGCTCCGCTCTCGGTAATTCCCTTTCATTATTATTAAACAAATTTATTTTCTATAATTTAAATATTCTGTATTATGCATAAATAAGTTTTCGTTAATCAAGTTTCGTCCATTAATTGTAAATTGAGAAACAAACGCAATCTACTCCATTGAAATGTAAATTTTAGATTTTCATCATGAATGCTTCTGGATTTAATTGTCTTTATAATATATTATTATAATGCTATGTATGCGCTTATTATATTTATTTATATATATATCTTCTCCTTTAATATTAGGTTCATTATATACCAGATATTATTCTTTTGTTTATATGTATTATTACTTCATATGATTATTTTCTCTAAATTATTTATATAAATACATACGATCGCAATCATTGGAAGTGATCGTAGCTACATATGAAGTAAGAAGGAGAAATGTCTTATCATTCCTTCATATCACACACATATTACATATGACAACAATACTATACATCACTCCACACAATTACAACACCAAACCCTTTACGCTTACTATATACACAACATACACAGCCTCATGAGATAGGGAAAAAGGGCTGGTGATGTGAAACATTACACCACAAAACTTTCATATGCTAAAAAGAAGCACATCAACCCACACTTCCTTTACTATACACATACACATCTTCCACCTTACCGAACCTTTGCCATTGAGCGTACATATAAATACATCTAACCTCTAAGACTCACGCTAACTACCACGTCTACACTACATCTTAATGACAACTTTGCACACTCACGACAATCGCATAAGCTTATATTATACACACACACACATACAGACTCTGAGCGCTTTCTATTACACCACAATAATACACCCTACCTATATGACTACTGTCCGCTCACATACTATTACCACATTTCACACAAGCATCATCATACCTAAGATCAATTGACATCTCACCCTTTAGTCATTAATCACCAGCCGTAGCTCACACCATACACTATCACCCTAACACACACACACACACACACCATCCACAAGCATTATTATATATAGTATTATGTATATTTATATATCTTATAATATATATAAATATTATAATATATATATAATAACCTTTTATTAAAAATAAAAATGAGTCAATGTTATCAGGAACGCGTATCCAGAGAGCGTCTGGTCAGTTAAAGCTCATCAGCGAGCTAATTTCACCAATTGATGAGTCAAGGCTTACTAGAGGCTCATCCTTGTGTTCACCCACTCTAGAACCAAGAACAGCTGAACACAAATAAACATTATAAAATCGATAGAAATTCTATTTTCAAAGTTCAACTTAGGCCAATATAATATGAAAAAGAATGAGGATATGAGAAAGGAATGAAAAAAATCCAGAGTGTTCTGATATATATCATTTAGGTTACTACACTGTAAGAACATTTTTATATAAAAAACCACTTAACACATTAAACCTTAAACCAGTACAATCAGTAAAATCAAATAAAGGTTGATTTTGGCATCGCACCAAAGTAGCATATTAGTATGCTTTTGTTTTATGCGTTTATTCTTTTAACTTCATGTTTGTACTGCTTTACACTCATGTTCTTTACTGCTTTATCATCATATATTTATTAACATACATTACAAATATCAAGTAATCAGTAAATCAATAGAGGTGTTACAATGCAACATAGAAATTTAGTATGCTTTGTTTTGGATGTTTTATCTGCTCTATTTTAACTTCATGTTTACTGCTAATTAACATAAATGTCATTATGCTTTAACCATATACTTATTAACTTACTACCTATAAAGCAGTAATCAGTAAATCAAAGAGTCTGACCTAACCCATAAGGGATTAATGTGCTTTTGTTTTACTGCTTTACTGCTTTAAACTATGTATGTTACTCTATTAACCAGTGTTAACTCGTATTAACGTCGTATTGTTTACTCTTTATTCATGTTTACTGCTTTACTCATGTTTTTACTGCTTTTACTCAACTTTCAGTTTTAAATCTTTTACTCATATGTTTATGAGTTAATTATTCAATATTCTTTAGGTTGTAAGCAGAAATGATTTCAAAAGTTATAACTGAAGGTGGAGGAATTTTTATATTATTTTTAATCATATTAATTTTTAAATTATTTTTATTTTTAGTTATTATTACTTAGTGTTTATTTTACTTCATGCCTATTTTATTATTATTTAGAACACCCACATACAACATAATACACAACACACACACACACAACACACACACATCACACAAACACACTTATACACAAATTCACTATGACACTTATACACACACTTCATCTATAGACACTTCACCATTCTACCATCAACACTTAACATTTAACACTGCTTACCACACACAACACACACACTCACACCAGAATTACTTACACACGCAGATTTACTTACACTACACACAGATTTACTTACCTCACACACAGAATTTACTTACACACGCACACTACCTTAACACATATACGTATAATTTATTAAAACATTTTTTGTTTTTAATTTAAAAAGCTACCATTATAATATATTCAATATAACTAAAAATTATTATAAGTTTCTTAAAACTTCTATCTATATTCAATCATTATCTTTGAACAAAGAATTATTATAATCGTTAATACCTTTAATTTTAATCAAATGTTTTATAACTATCAGTTTTAAAATAACTTTTACTAAAAATTTTATTGAAATTTTATTAAAAATAATTTTAGTACCTATAAAGCAATAAAATCATGTAAATCAGTAAAGGTCAGCCTAGCACCCCTCTACACCCAAGCTATGCCACGATTTGTTCCATTGACTTACTGCTTTAAATCATCTTTAGCCATGCATATAGATAAAAATAACAAATAAGTTCTTCTCTGCTAAAATAAAACATGATATCTTTATTAAAATTATTATAAGATCTCTTATTTTAAAAAATAACATTATGCCACTTACATTCCTATTAAATATTCGCTCGAATGTTAATAAAAATATTTCAAAGTTTTTTTAATAAATTCGAAAAATAATTTACTTATATTTTATTATTAATTATTATCATTCAATGACATTGACAATCCATCACGAAGAAAACACAACAACCCGCACTCCTTAACAGACAAACTGACCTCTTCTGTAAAATGTGTTGAAATAACTACTATTAGGCCTAAATTTAGCGATACATCCGTTTTTGAGCACACATTTTCTCTCACCACTTCTCTTAGCTTTATTTTCAAATGACCTTTTTTTAAAATGTGTGCAATAACTACGTTAGGCTAAAGTTAAGCCTAAATTTAGGATAAGCCTTTTTGATATCCCAATGCGTTTAGCTAAATACCAGGTCAAAGATTAATTCCAGTATAGGCAAGAATCATTGTTAATTTCATTCATTATTTTATAAAAATATTTCAAACGAACCATTTGCTGTTCGTAAATCTTAGCGGAAAAGAAATGTTTTCTTACTTGTGATTGTTCGGAGTCCTTATCTCTATATATGACCTCGTATGTGATTGAGCGAGAATTATTTCTCTTTTGAAAAATTAACATTTTTCTTCAAACTTGTATTTGAGCAGGTGTGTCATTTATTATCTTTTAGACCCAACTCATTTAAAATCATAGTATATTTACTTGTTAAGCGTGACACAAGATATATGATTTGTATTAAAGTGTTTTCTTTTACTAAGTGTAATATAAATTTTTATAATAATACTTACATTGAGGAATAATTATTAATCTTCCTAGAATAACGATAATAATTAATCAGGAACCTTTTTGTAGATCAGGTGAAGCAAAACGCAAGAGCGCACGCAAGCGCGCACCCGGTGCGGAACCGACGCATGAACCCGCCGCGTAATATTACTACGCGCGTCGCGAAAATTAATCATTTTGTATTTTCAAATGGTAGGGCATACATCATAGAGGATGATATCTTTTGGAACCGTCCCCATTCAGTATGTATATATATTAGTTTGTGTTACTACTATCAAGGTATATTTACGAACCTTATAAATGTGTTCAAGCGCGTTTGAGTTTATTTTAATCCTGGCCTATACAGTGTTTAATTACAAAACATGGGAATATTCCGAAGGTTGCGAAGGTGCATACACATCTGATATAGAAGAGGTATGAAATTACTTACTTCGATGTAATTTTGAGCACCACCAGGAAAGACAAGAAGATTGGAAAATCAATATAATATATATACCAATACTGGGACACATAAGAGAAATTACGGTTGTACAATGAGGGGGTTTATATCATGACTACACGCATTGTGTTATTTATTAATTATATAGTAATTATGTAATAATATTTAGATTAAACAACTTTTTCATAACTAGTATAATAGAGAGATTATAAACCGTAAAGACAGGCCTTGAAAGGTAGGAGGGATAATGAAATTCTAACATTAACTCTACGTTCGTATATAGGCTGTAACTTTAGGCATTATAAAACTTGATTTTACATTCCTTAAAGTATACAGATCTTTAAAGGTAATACCACAAAGAGGAAACATGGCCAAGCGTCACATCCGGAGTATTGTTCTATTTCCCTCAAGAAATTATAACTTTAGGATAAATAAACAAACTGTTTTTCTACAAAACAAAATGTTCTTTTCAAAACTAATTGTTTTTCAATCTTACTGAAATAGGTATTTTCTATAAATAACATTAAAAATGAACAAGTAAGAAAATAAAATGGCGTTAATAATATAGGGAAGCGTATATATTGAAATTACAGAAAATGAATGTTAAGAAAGTTGTACACCGTGTATCATAAAAAATATTTCGGCGACCCGCCGTAGTAATATTACCCGGCGGTCATGCGTCGGTTCCGCCCGGTCCGCTTGCGTGCGCTCTTGACGTTTTCTTACGTGAATCTACTATAAAATCTAGTAATTAAATTATTATCTATTCTAGTGAAATATAATATTCCTCAATGTAAGTAATTTTTATAAATATGACTTACACTTAGTAAAAATAAAACATTTTAATAAATCAGATATACTTGTGCACAGCTATAACAGTTAAAATGAACTATGATTTTAAAAATGAGGTGGGGTCTAAAAGATAATAAAGCACACCTGCTCAAATACAAGTTAAAGAACAAAGTTAATTTTTCAAAAGACGTTACAATAATTCTCGACAATCACATACGAGGTCATATAGAGTAAGATTTTACTGCCAATCACAAGTAAGGAAACATTTCCTTAATCTCCCCCCTACCGCTTAAAGGATCTTACGAACCAGCAGTTTCAGCTTGAAATAATTTATAAAAATATAATAATACATGAATTCTTTGTCTATACTGGAATTACTTTTGAACCTGTATTAGGCTGTAAATCCAGCATGGGATTTATATTAGTTATAGGCTTAAATTTAGACCTGTCGTAGTTATTGCACCACATTTACAGAAAGGTCAGTGAAATATATTTTGACCTGAATTTACCTAATCGCCCAGCTACAAAAGGATTATTTCCTAAATTTAGGCACCACAAAAACAAGTTTAATTCACACACTTCTTACAGAGATGAGGTCAGTTTTCGTATCTTAAGGATGCGGGTTTGTTGTGTTTTCCGTGATGGATTGTCAATGTATACTAGTAATAATAATATAATAATAAGAAAAATCGAATTAATTTAAAAAACTTTGAAATATTTTTAGTAACATCGTTTAATATATAAATGTAGTGAATAAATATTTTTTAAATAAGAACTTAGAAGATTTTAATAAAATACTGTTATGTTAGCAGAGAGAAAAAATAATATTTTTTATTTTTACTTATTACATGGCTAAAGATATGTAAAGCAGTAAGTCAATGGAACAAAACGTGCAGAGCTTGGTGAGGGGTGCTAGGGCGCTGACCCTTACTGAACTTTACTGAATTTATTGATTTAAGACGTAAATATATGTTTATAAATTCATAAAATTTTAGAAAAAGTTATTTTAAAACTTGATAGTATATAAAAATTTATAAACAAAAAGTATAACATTTAATAATAAAATCTTTGTTCAAGATACTTTGATTTATTATAGAGTTTTAAGAAACTTTAAAATATCTTTAGTTATATTGTAAAAACAAATTTAAATTAACGTGTTTATTGAAACATAAAATGTATTAATTAAATTATACGTTATATGTTATTAGTTTGGTGTGTGTAAGTAAATCTGTTGTGAGTGTAGTAATTCCTGTGTGAGTGTAAGTAATCTGCGTGTGTAAGTAAAAATCTGTTGTGATGAGTGTGTGTGGGATGTGGTGTCGTATGTAAGTGAAATGTAGAAGGTCTAGAGGTATACAACTCTTCATTGTTGAATGTTGCACATCTGTATTTAGTTGGATGTTTGTTGTGTTGTAGTTTTGTGTTGTGTAGTGTATTATCGTGTGTATGTGTGTTCTAAAATAATAATAACAATAGCATGAAGTAAATAAATACCACTACAATATTATAAAAAAAAATAAGAAAAATAATAATAAAATTAATATAATAATAAAAATAAATAAAAGTATCAAAACAAAAAAAACATAATTTAATAATATATTGAGTTTAAAGCAGTTAAAATCATGAGTTAAAGCTCAGTAAAATACGAGTAAGCAGTAAACATGAGATACAAAGCAGATAAAATGAGTACTAAAGCAGTAAAAACATACGTGTTAAAGCAGTAAAACATGAGTTAAAGCAGTAAAACATGAGTTAAAGCAGTAAAGCAGTAAAACAAAAGCATACTAATCCTCCCTTTGGTGTCAGGTAACACCTCTATTGATTACATGATTTACTTGCTTTTAAGACTGTAATGTTAATAAATATTGAGTTAAAGCAGTAAAACACCAGTGTAAGCAGTAAAACATGAGTTAAGCAGTAAAGGTAAAACAAAGCATACTAATCCTTTTGGTCTATGTAAACACCTCTATTGATTTACTGATTTACTCCTTTTATCAATGTAATGTTAATTAAAATATGTGAGTAAGCAGTAAAACATGAGTTAAAGCAGTTAAACATGAGTTAAGCAGTAAGCAGTATAACAAAAGCTACTAATCCTCCTTGTGCTATTAACCTCTATTGATGTTACTGATTTTACTGCTTTAGGTTATTTTTAATGTATGATTTTTAATAAAATTTCGTACAGTTATAGTAATAAAATAAAATGATTATATATCAGACCTCTTGGATTTTTTTTCTTCCTTTCTTCATTCCTCATGCTTTTTCTTATTTCTATTGCTAACTTCTAAATAAGATTTTTCTAATTTTTATGTTATTGGTCAACTTTTCTGGTTTTAGAGTGTAACTACATGTCCTCATACTCGACTCATCAAATGTGAATTAGTCGCTGATGGAGCTTTACCCCAAACGCTCCTCTGGATACCGTTCCTGATACATGACTCATTTTTATTTAAAGAAAAGGTGTATATATATATATAATATATATAATATATATATATATATATATATATATATATATATAATATATATAATATATATATATATAATAATATATATGTGTGTGTGTGTCATTATGTGTGTGTGTGAAGTGGTGTGTAGGTGTAGGGCGTGAGCTACGTCTGGATATGTAATCCAAGGTGGATGCATGTGTCTAGTGTATGTGTGCTCTGTTGATGTAGGTTATAGGTTAGGTAAATGACCTATGGGTAGTGTATATGTGTGTATAAAGCCTAGGTATGTGTGTGTGTGTATAAATAGCCTAGCGGGTGTACGTGTGTGCATATGTGTGTGTGTGTAGACGTGGGTGTAGGCGTGAGCTAGGGTTGATGTATGTATCCATGCAGGGTCGGTAAGGTGGTGTGATGTATATAAGGGTGGGTGATGTTCTAGCATGTGGGCGTGTGTAGTGCAGATGTGATGTAAGTGTCTATGGGTGATGTATGTGTGTGTGTTATAAGTAATGATAGGTTTTGATAGGTGTGGTATAAGTAGCGTTAATAGGTGTGATGTGTGTGTATGTGTGATGTATGATCTTATGTTTTTATGTACGTGTGTGTGTATGCATGATAGCGATTTTACTCTCTCTTCTTTCTCGTTTTATATATATTTATATAATTATATATATCATACTATTATATATATATTTATTATATATATATAATAATATATTATATATATATTATATATATAATATATATATATTATATATAGATTATATATATATATGATATAATTTAAATTGCATTTAATATATAAATGCAAAATTGAAGATGCGCTTTTTCTAAACTTTTTTTTTTTATATGAAAAGCTATTTCCAAAATTTTGTATGCATAAAATGCTTATTATATATAAAGTTGAACATTTGTTTATATATTAACGGGCTTCAGACGAGGCCCATATTAAGTTAAGTCTATACATTCCTTAAGAGCTACGGGCGAGTTCCAGTTCGGTTAGGACTGATATAGTCACTTTTTAAAATTCCCAACAATTCCCTTTTTCATTCTTGGGGTGGGATTGATTCGCTCAGAAGATAGAATATCGTTATGGCGCAATGTTTCGATGATAGCAAATATCATGGGTATGCGCAAAGCATGATAATAAATGGACTAAGTAGTAGTATAAAATGAAATGTGACGACCATTCCTTAGAAGGCCAAATGGGTTCAGGATACCTGTGAACCCTTCCAGAAGGTAACAAGAGCACCTATATACTATATATATATATTTATAATATATATTATTATATATATAATAATATCTATATATATATTATATATATATATATATATATATACTATATATATTAGTGAAAAGGCAAATTTGAAAAAAGATTCAATGAAAACTATGTATAGGGGATTGGATACCTCTTGGAGGCACAGACGAAAAGGCATACACGTGATGAATGGGTATAGAGATACGTAATGACGGCGTAGAGGAAACTGGGATGATGAGGTGTGTGTGTGTTAAGGTGTGTGTAAGTGTCTATGGATGCATTCGTGGAATCTAAATACAATTCATGACTTTTAGAAAAACAGGATGGAACAGCCGAAAAAAAACGGGTCGGCTTGGTGCAGTGCGTATCGGTTGCGTGCGGTGCTGCGCCGGTTCTTTGTACGAATGCGTTTCAGTCTCAATTCGTTGTAGCATTCGCAGTGGAGCGGACTGCGGAATTAGTTAAAAACGACGACGATGGCGTGGAACGATGAAAATTTGCGATAACCGTGACGACGCGACGACTACAATTTGCGATCATCCCGACGATAAATAAATTAACAAAACGCAATATAAAACCAACAATGGCGGACGCAATGAAAACAACAGTAGAACCCATTAAAAAAAAAAAAAGGGCCATGAAAGAACATAAACCAAATTAAATACCACAACTAAGTTAATATATAACAGACGTATCGAAAAAAAGAAAAAAAGAAGGTTTCTCAAAAATTGGGTTCCTCAAAAAATGGACCTAGAATACAAAAGTCAAATAGTCATAAATCAAGGGGCGTTCTCAAAAATTAGGGGGGCAACAATAGGGGTGACACGTTACGACGGATCTCCACAATCGGCAGCAAAACCTTCTTCGAAGAGGTGCCAAAATTACTGGGGACAAAAAAAGCCTCAAGGAGGTACGGTCACTGTGACGTCAAAATGCCAACACGTCCGGATAACATACCTACTACTCCGTTGTGTTTGTTTAGTTTTGTTGCTGTTTGTTTATTGTTGTTTTGTTCACTGTCAGTTGGTGAAGACATCAATAAAAATAAAGGCAGATTATATACTTATATATATATATATATATAAATATTATATATATATATATAGTATATATAATATATTTATATAATATACTATATGTATATTATTATATATATATGTATATGATATATAATATATTTATAATATAATATAGTTATTATATAATATATATAATATTATATATTATAATATATATAATATAATATATATATAATAGTATATACTATTTAATATATATATATATATATATATATATATATAAATATATATTAATATATATATATATATATATATTATATATATAGATATATGTATATATATATATATATTTATTATATAATTATATATTAATACTATATATTATATATATATATAATAGTATATATATTATATATATATTATATTAATTTATTATATCGTTTATATATATATATATTTATAATTATATATAATATATTTATAGATATATTATGTTATTATACTATATTATAATATATTATATATATAATATATATATTATATATATATATAATATTATATATATATATTTTTGTGTGTTATGTCTTGTTTTTATAGTAATATATATATATATTATATTATATATATATATTATATGTATTAGTATATATATTACAATTTATTTTTATTTCATTCACTTTATTTTAGTTGCCCTAAATACTTTTTATTTTTATTTTATTTTATTTTAGTACCATAAAATACTTTGATTTTATAATAGTGATGGTTGAAATAATAATACAATAATAAATAAATAATGAAATAATAATAATAAATTATAATATAAATAATATAAAATAATATTATATTAATAATCATATCATTAAAGCGTTTTATATCTGTCAGATCCAAAATGAGTCATTGGGAAATACTTCCGTCAAACGGGATAGCTCGTACACACTAGTCCGTAGCGTTAACCACTGTACCAACGTAGCCGTACGCAATATATTTTATATAAATTAATGAGTCAGTATATTAGTACTTAATCTTTTTCCAATTATTATTATTATTATTATTATTATTATTATTATTATTATTATTAGATTTTATTATTATTTATTATATTATTATTATTATTATTATTATTATTATATTATTATTTTTTATTTTGTGTGATTATTATTATTATTTATTTAGCTTTCTTTTTTTATGATTCAGGATGTAAAAATCTTACAATAAATGTAATAAACTACTACTATTTACTACTACTACGACTTCCTATACTACATACTACATCACTATACTTACTACTATACTACTACTACTTCATCATTTTTAATGATGTATTTTGCAAAGAACAGAGGCTTTCCTCTTCTCAACGAGTATGACCGCACTGAACCAGAGCATACACTGATGCTTGTTCTTTGAATTGCTGCACTTATATGGATTTTAAATAAGTATCGAGTTTTCAAAGCAGTGTACACCTGTTTTTACGTCCTGCGCGATGTGAAATTTCCTTCGTCTTTCATGTCTAATTGTCGCAACAAAGCCTGCTGGCCATGCGTGCGTTGCTCTGAGTTATGGGTTGGTTGTCGTAACCAGAACACCCCATTTTGTAGCCCCAGCATGGTTCCCAAGCACCCTTCTAATGGATTTAAATTAAATAAGTACTAAGTTCTCTATTAGCAGTTGTACGAGTCTCGTTTGCGCGATCGTGCAATTTTTTCTGGTTCGTCTGAATATCATGTGCGTACTATATAATTAAGATAATATATTATTATATATATATATAATATATATATATTATTACTTAAGATATATTATATACTATATTTTTTTAGTATGGTATATATATCTATATATATATAATATATAATATATATATATATATATATATATATATATATATATATATATAAGAGATATATTATATATATATTTTTTAAATAATATAAATATTAAAGTGGTTAATTTATAGTATATATATATATATAGGTAATTTATATATATATTATATTTATATATATAGTATTAATATTAGGTCCTGGCGCGAGTGAAATTTTTCTTCGTTTGATATTATATATATATATAAATACATATAACAGAGTGAATATTGGAATCCTTTAAAAATAAAGATTTTAAATAAACTTGTTATTGAAAAAAAAAAAAAAAAATTGTTACTTTCAAAAGTTATCAAAATTAAATCTTTACATCCTCAATTTTATTACTAGATTTGAGGACCTTCAGCTCTTCAAATAGAACAGTTTTTGATTTGATTGCAGTGGTGTCATCCATCCATTTATGGAATATGTATCAAACATTTAGGTTGGTTTCCTATACAAATCTTCTGAAACGTTGAAAAAAAAAATTCGTTTTATAAATATTCCCACCAAAATTGTTTCTCTCTAATTTCTTTCTGGCCTCCAATATGTTGTATTACTACTTACAATATTGATATTATAATTGATGCTGGTTTTCTGAACTCTACTCGCTTACATTTTCTTTTGAGGTGGTAATGCGGATTATATTGGTATTGGAGAAATTTAAAATGAAACTGCAAATTTTAAATAACAAATAAGATAAATTTCTGCTATGGAAATTTATTAAACTTTGATACATTTACTTGTAACATTAAGAATTATGAATCATACCCAGTTTAATATAAAAGGCCAAATTGACCATATTTGATAATAAGTTACATGAAAATTACAAATTGTTGCTTGGTCAAAGTTACACTTAGAATTCAAGGCGGAAGAATAGGGAACTGCTGGGAAGTTACTGCTTGGGGGAGGAGTTCCATGGGAGAAGGGAGACAGCGCAAAGCGTAGTCCACACCGCCCCACCCACTGGAACTCCCACTGCAAGCCGTAAATCCGCGGCACCTGCATTGTTACGATTAACTTTTAGGGTATTGTTTATCAAAAATACGACCTTAGAAATTAGCTAAATTGTCACTTGGCAACTCTGTAGGTGTATTTTTATTGGCTAATTGAAATCCCAGAAGCCCTTTCTAAAAATGCGAACTAAACTACTTCACTTTTTTTTTTTTAATAATAATTTATAAATTTCTTTTTACATCGTATCGCAAAGAAAAAAAAACTATTCTATATTCTTATAACAATATTTTACCAGTATTTACCAATATAACTACTATTTCAGCTAGTCACCTTTTCTTCACATGTTTCGATTAAGTTTTAAGAAATAGCAGAAAGTACGGAAAGAAAGTCTGAGAATTTGGCTAATTACACACCTTGAAATCATCATAATATTACAAAGTAAAAAACGTGGCGACTAACATCATTGTGGCTTTTCGTCATTATAAACTATGTAATACCAATTACCATTAGGGATTCCAGAGCCATTACCATATATTACTATATATATATATATATATAAGCTATAATATATAATATATATCATATATATATAATAATTTTTATAATATAATATATAATATATATATATTACTATATGATATAATTATATATATATTATATATATTATATTATAATATATATATAAGTATATATATATATAATATAATATATATAATACAGGAGTATATATATATCATATGATACTATATATATATATATATATATTATATATATACCATATTATATTATATATATATATATATATATATCAATATTATATATATATATATATATAATATATATATATATATATATATATATGACAAACAACGAGGTAGTACATCTGAAAATGCTAAAGATAGCATAGACACTGAAGGTTAAATATATATTAATGACGAACAGAGAACAACATAGTAAAGGAACTTTAAAACCCGATGAAGAGGGCGAACCTGAGAAAAAATATATCAGATTTTGATACAGAAAAGAAAGATCAAAGTGGTTCTACTAAAGAATCAAAGAATCTGATGCATCAGAAGATGATGGAAAAAGAAATCTGTCAGATAAGGTGAAGGAAGTGAAAGAAGAATAAAGAACGAGAAGAGCTTACTATAAATTAAATTCGCCAAAATAAAAGTTATAATAACTTTACTTCTGAAAGATTTATATGAAGATGAATCAACTGAAGACAAACTTGGCATCACAGCATGAGGGTCAAAATAGTCTTCTTTATAATCTCTTGAGATTGTTTAAACTGAAAAAAAAAATAATTCGGTAAATATGGTTGCCTAACTAAATGATAATAATGGGTGTCTGAAGGAGTCACCAATATTTTTATCGGTTGCTTTATATAACTTCAGCCAAAATTTCAATGGGAAAGTTTCTTAACAAGGCCAACAAGAGCCTAATTATTATTGCATTAAAAACAGAAGAAAAATTATTAGAAAAATTAGAAAAACAGAGAACAAGGTTGAAGCAGAATCGATTTGTGACCTTTATAAAGCAAAACCAAATTTTCCTCCAGAAGAAAAGCGTAATATAACAAATTGAAATCATGGAACTACATTTGGTTAACACATTAATACTTACGCTTTTGCGGATGTAATATTTAATAATCTCTTTAACTTTGTTTCGTTAATTAAGGAAGCATAGTAATATTTTATTTTAAAAATTTTCAGATTCACAGGTTTACTGTATTTAATTAAATTATTTTTTTTCTATTTAATTGTTATTTATTGTATTTAATCAAGTTAAGCTGATGTACTATTGATGAAAAGAAAGGAAAGTTTACCTTATTCGTAGGATTTTCACTAATATTGAAAGAATATTCCCTTAACTAAGTCCAAAGGAACATCTTCTGATGAGAGGACATGGGAATAGTAACGAGAATATGAGTAAGCCTAACATTGGTGCTAGAATTATCTGAGAAGAATAATATATCTTCACACTATTTTATATATATATATATATATATATATATATATATATATATATATATATATGGGTTATTATATTTTATATATATAGTATATTATATATATATATATATAGATATATATATATATATATATATATATATATATATATATATATATATATGTATTTAATATAATATATTATATACACTCTTTTTATATTATATATATATATCATATATATATATATATATATATATATATATATATATATGGGGGTTGAACTTAGGCAAGGTCCGAGTTCAGCGTGCTATTGTCGGCTGGAACCTTCCTTGCACTTCGGTACCCAATTGTTGGTTCCTTTCGCACCCAACCAGCACAAAGGATATTTACAGAATTCTTAAGACCTTACACATGGAGTGCTTATGAGTATGTGTGGTAATCGTTCTGTGACATCGTTCTTTCACACCCCCATGCTCTGCACCTTACATATCCACATGCTCTTTTCTTTTTTAGTTAAATCAACTAATATGGTTGCAAATAGTATGACCTCGAAGAAGCCATGGGATGCTTCAACCTCCAAATTAACCCTGCATTCATATCCCCCATCATATCTTAAAAATTAGTGGCCTCCTTTGGGAAAGTTGGCAGCCTAAAGGATTTGCCATATTCTTCTGGTGAATAATCTTCTTCCAACATTAATTAACGCAACATTCGCTGTTTTATTATAATTTTCACTATGTTGAAAATCATATTTCTTCATTTAAAACTCACCTATTGTTCTTAACCGGAACTCGAGTGTTCAAGCTCTCCAACAACCATACCCTACACTGTACCCTATTTGTTTCTCTATACTCAATTTACAGTCAAATGTGAATGTTGTGTAATGATCTTTACAATTCTCGTGTTACTAATTTTTGGAGTCTTCCACCTTTCTACCTTATGGCTTCACATCTCTTTTGTCAATTTATAACTAAATTCATCTGTTTTATTTATTTTACCTCCTAACTCTAAAGACTATCCGAAACTTTTCAACTATCTCTTTTATAAGTTCACACGCACAGATTTTCCCCTTTATCAGTAAATCAGCTTCTCTAGAGAGTTTCTCTCTAGTGTGATTGAATCCAGGACCTTCATTACACAAGCTTGTTACACTAGCACATATGCTATGCTAGCGTACATAAATTAGAAATAATTTTTCGTTTTCACCTTTATCTGAAATAACCATTCTGTGTGATTTCTATGCTCACAGCCAATATAACTTCCATATATTTTTCAAGACGCAGCTTGTGAACACACTTACCAAATCTTTATCCATATTATGAGAGATTGAGATATGAGAAGATATTGAGGTTCCCTACCAAGCCATATCCCCGATAGCATTGGAGATGGCTCAAATATGTCAGACCATTCCTTAATTTTCAATCCTCCTTATTTAATTAAACTCTTTCCTCTTATGGGTTCTTCAGACCACTCTTGAAGGCATGCACAGGAGAGGAAAGGCTCCTACTGATTAAGTGATTTACACTGGATGATTTCTGCTTCGGTATGAAGAGTCTCTCGGAGTGAGGAGAAGCATAGTTGAGGTGATTTTCTCTGGAATGTAAGGATAAGTGCAATCCATTTTCATTCTCTTCATCTAAAAAATATATATTTGTTTAATTCTTTTTGTTTTCTTGCAATTAGTAAATTATCATATATTCAAACTACAAACACTTATGGTATTTATATTTCATCCCCTAAACGTACAAAATTTGTTCTTCGTGACTTTAAAAACAGACTCTTGCATACCTGCGTAGAAAATGCGATAGATTTTTATGGTTTCTCTTCACACTCTATCTGTCACTTTGTTAATCGTAACTTTGCTTTTTCTTTCTCTCAGTTCTTGTTTCTTACGCCGGCACGAATGCTGTCTAATAATTTATTGAAACTAGAAGTGAAGGTAATAAGTCCTCATGTATTCTCATCATCGCGACCTTAAAAAGTGATTTTTAATAAAATTTCTTATATTCAACCTGACTTTCCAAAGGAGTCCTAGGATTGCTTCAAGATATGAACTTAGTGTTATCAGGCTTTTCCTCAACATTAATACCTTTGCAAGTCTAACTTTTGCAGTCATTTCCTACAAAAACGGGAACTTTGTAGCTTTCATCTCTTGAAGAATGGCGTTTTCTGTTTGCTTGAGTTTGATGAATGAGCTATAAACCCAATCCCGACGCCAATTGCGGTCTCGTTTATACCATATGCACGAGTTTCAAGACTATTCACGAGTGCTCTCACTTTATTATAATAAGGTTAGCAGTGTGGTCCTGTACTTCATATATGTGGGTCAAAGGCCAACAAGGAATAATTTGAGAGAAAAGAAATGCCCAAGAAAGTATGAGGGACAAAATCCCAAAAGCAAAAAATACGAGAGAGAGAGAGAAAGAGAGAGAGAGAGAGAGAGAGAGAGAGAGAAGAGAAGAGAGGAGAGAGAGAGAGAGAGAGAGAGAGAGAGAGAGAGAGAGAGAGAGAGAGAATTTCCCGTATCATAATGGAAACAAACGCCTCTTATGAGATCTAAACCACTCACCCCATGACTGAATCCCAAATGTGGTTTGACATGTGGAAAGGTCAGTTTATGGACACCTATATAATGCTCTTCCATCAACCTCACATAAGATTCAAAGGCACTTCATATTAAACGATTTACCACCCGCACCATCGGCCTTTATGGGATGTTTGATGGTTTCGTAGGATAGGTTTAAGACATTAGCATAAGTTTCATAAGAGTTTAAGGATTTACAAGAGTATGCATTCAATCATTACTTCATTACCAGAACCCCATAAATTGGCTAAGAGATCGGCCAAAACCTTCCATAATAGGGAGACAGCACCTTTGCTTTGGACATCACTACATAAAAGTATCTGTAACCAACTCTCCCACCTCACATAAAGAAACCACAGCCAAAAAATTACTTGGTGCATAATATACAAAAACACTTAAAATTAAAAATTAATTTATCCCTGCTCTACTTGCTTCACATCTAAACATAAATTAAATTAAAAAGTCGCAAATTGTGCGCCAAATAAAAAGATAAATGCTTTCTTTCTATTGAAAGTATTCATACTAGAGAGCAAGTCTAGGCCGCACACAAGTCATACTTGTTCAAAGCATCATATTTTTTGGTTTTCACAGGCTCGAGCAACCTGTGATCTTAAGTGTAAGCTTCTTTTGAGTTTACAGATAATAATAAACCAGATTTTTCAAAGTAACAATTCATAAATACATCAATGAATAGTAAATACTATTCAAGTATCTTGATAACTTAATTTTTATCATGTTCTTCTGCAGGACGTAAACATCATAATACAAATATAGAAA
>JABUQX010015542.1:12500-17500 GCA_015478945.1 Trachelipus rathkii | reverse complement strand
CAAAAAATCTAAAAAAGACAAATGTGACTATTGTAGGTAATATACCCATCCATGCATATTTCAAGTTTGAAGTCATCTAAAAAAAAATTCTGGAAATTGATACGACAAATGTTAAAAACATGGGTTTTGAAAAATTGAAAATTTTGAGAGAATGACTACAGACACAGAAAAACACCAGAAAACAACGTTTTAGAGGGCAAAAAAAAAAAAGCTACAGTTTGGTGTTTAGGGTAAAAATCGGCTGATAATTCCGAATTTTATGTCCATTTTTAGGGGAGGGTGAAAATTGGGCGTAGCACGAGCCAAATATTGGACCCTGTCCTTGAAACAAATGATTGGAAAAATGAGGGTGGAGAAGAATAAATTGTATTTAGGTTTGATGGATTTGCAACAGGTGCATAATTGGATTAATATGGAGCTCTATGGCAGGTCTTAGTGATATCTGGTGTTGGTGGTAAGCTTCTGAATGGAATCAAAAGTATGTATGACGATAGTGAAGTGTGTGTAAGAATAAATAAAGTCGAAAGTGATTGGTTTAATATTAATAGCGAGTGAGGCAGGGATGTGCTATGTTTCCATGCTTATTGAATTTGTATATGGATGGGGTTATGAAAGAATTAGAGGAGGGAGTGGCAGGGGATGGTGTTAGAATGATGGAAAATGGAAGAGAGTGGAGGATGATTTGGTTTTGTGTGGTGAATCTGAGAGGATTGGTAGAGAGATTTGGCAGGGTGTGTAAAAGGAAGGATTTGAAAGTAAACGTAGCTAAGAGGAAGGTTATGGTTGTGAGTGAGGACAGTCCTCGGTGTGAAGTTATGTTAGATGGTGAGCAGCTGGAAAAAGTGTCTGAGTTTAAATATTTAGGATATATGTTGGATGAAAAGGGTATGGATGATGCAGACTGTAGTAGGAAAGTTGTGAATGGCAGGATGGTGGCTGGTGCAATTAAATCCTTGGTGGATGTAAAGGGACTAGGTCTTGAGTGCGCTAATGTCTTACATGAATGTATGTTGTTACCTATGTTAATATATAATAGTGAGACTATGGTCTTAAATAAGAGTTTTAGATCTAAAGTACAATGTTTTCAGATGGACAATCTTAGGGACGTGTTAGGTGTGGGAAGAATTGATAAAATGAGGAATGAACGTATTAGAAAGTTGTGTGGTGTGGAGAAAGGGGGTAAATGAGAGAATAAATGAAAGTACGTTGAGATGGTTTGGTTATGTGTAAAGGATGGATGATAGTCGGTTGGTTAAGCGTTTGTATAGTGGTGAGTGTGCTGGGAATCGACCGGCTGGGAAACCGAAGAAAACGTGGATTGAGTCAGTAATGTAATGCCTGGAGGAGAGAATAAATGTGAATAATTGGCAGAGGCGAGAAGAAAGGTGCATAACAGGAGTGAATGGCGGGGTTTTGTGAGTGGGTATGGTTGTGGCCCACCTGGGCCAAGAGATGAAATCCACATTGACGAGATGCCATTGTGAAGGTCCGTCATGATTCCGTGAAGCTCTAGGGTGGATTTTCTGACAGCGACGAATTCTCACCAATAGATGTAAAGGGGGTGATAAGGCTGGGCTTTCTTTTCGACTTGCTACATATTCTTCTACTACTTTTCTGTTTCCGGTGCATGGCTACGCACCTTACCCTCCAGTCTTGGGAAAGAAGGTGGGTGATTTGATATATATTAAATAAATAAATTAAAATATATAATATATATATATATATAATATATATATATATATATATAATATATATATATATATATATATTATATATATAAAAAATATTGATATATATTTATTATATATATATATATATATATATATCTCCATATATATTTAGAGAAGATATGTATATTATATATATATATATATATATATATATATATATCATGGTGATAAAAATCATTGCTTCAATTATTTAACCTTTGAATATTTATAGACCATCAAACTTCATCTACTTTTGTTATTTATAGGTCAATTTAGATTCTGAAACTTTACATATATATTAATTACTATATAATTTAACTACTGTACTAGTTTCATAACACTAGTATATCTGGTTAAAAGTCAGAGAATCATTTCTGTCATTATTTAGACAATCTTTATTTGATAGTTTACGATTAATTATTACGTGTTCATTAAATTATTTTATTATTGTGGTAAATGAAACAGTTTGGAAGGAGAATGAGTGGGGAACTTACCAGGGAATAGGACTTTTCTGGAAAAAAGTAAACGAAAAGTTAAGAAGGAATTTTCAGAAATCTTGAATAGAATGATGAATGAAATGACACTTTCATGACTAATGAAATGAATGTGAGGAGAGTGTGGAGGGAACACTTCGAAAATCGGCATGACATTGGCAATAATGAAGAGATGATAGTGAATGTGTGTGTGGATTTGATATTTTGCAAGAAGAAATAGGTATTTTTGAAGGGAGGGGGAAATGAGGTGAATAAGTAGGTATTGGTTAATAATGTAGAGTGAGAAACTTGAAAGGATGGAAAATACACAGGTATAGATGGAATTACTGGTGAAATTATCAATAATGGAGGCGATAATGTGATTGACTGGATATGGAAGTATAATAAAGCGTTTATGGGGGTATAAGTTCCGAAAGGATTGGAGGAGCCGGCATTAATATATTGATTGATGAGATTATGTAAGGATATTGCAGAATAAGTCCATGGTCGGAATTATGGAATTTGGTTTATTGAGTTTTGTAGGGAAGATATTGATGGTAATTTTGGCTGGAAGAGTGTGTCGAGTGACTGAGCAAATGATTGCAAAGAACAGGTAATTTTAGAGTGGTTGAGTTGTATTATATCAAATCTTCAACATTAAAACAATGATTGATAAAATGAAAGAGAAGAATAAATTTGTATTTAGGTTTTATTGACTTGCAGCAGGCGTATTAATAGGATTAATAGGTGTTAGTGATATATGGTGTTGGTGGTAGAACTTCTGAAATAGAATTGAAACTATGTTATGTTTATATCTCCGCTAGTCTAATTCTACTTTCAGAAATATCTGAAGTTGAAATTGAAATGGTTTAATATTAAAGTGGAGTGAGGAGGGATGTATTATGTTTCCTTGGCTATTAATTTGCATATGGATAGGGTGGTGAAAATTATAGTAGGGGTGGGGGGAAGTTGTTTATAAATGATGGAGATTGAAAAGAGTGAAAGGGTGCCCTGCTTATTGTACGCTGATGATTTGAAGAAAGTTTGAGGAGATTGTAGAGGGGTTTGACAGAGTGTGTAAAGATGGGTTTTTAATAATGTAAGATCAGAGTATGAAAGATGAATGGGTGAGTGAGGGAGAATTCCGGGGTGAAAAATCATGTTGGATGGTGAACAATAAATCAACAAGTATTTGAGTTAAATATTTAGACTACAATGTTAAATGAAAAGGGAACGGATATGCATAGGGTATATGAAAATTGTGAATTGTGGGAAGATGACTGGTGCCAATTAAAACGTTGTGATACAATGGGATAAGTTTTGGTAATGCAAGGGTTTTGCTTGAGGGTTTGACTGTTATTTTTAATGTTAATATTAATGTATAAGTAGTGACAACTAAGGTGCAATCTGTTTAGATTGATAATCTTAGGACAATCTTAAGGTGTGAGAAGAATTGGGATAAAATGGGGAATGAACGTATTAGAAGAGTTGTGTGGTGTGAAGACAGGCGTAAATGAGAAGAATGAAACGGTCCGTACATTGAGATGTTTTGGTTATATGGAAAGGATGGATGATAGACGGTTGGTTAAGCGGGTGTAAAATGGCGAGTGTGCTGAGAATCAACCGACTGGGAGAACCGAAGGAAAAGTGAATTGAGCCAGAAAAGGAAATGTCTGAAGAGAGGAATGTGAGTTTTGGCAGGCGAGAAAAGGTGCATCATAGTAGTTGAATGACGGGTTTATAGTGGAGGGGTATGATTGTGGACCTAAGACCAAGTGATGAATCTGCATTGATAGAAGATAACCACGGTGAGGGGCAGTCCGCGGATTTTCTTTACTATCAGAACGCTTCACTTAAAGGTACTGAATGGATTTTAGCTCCTTGTGGCGGTGCGGTGAGGTTCGCTCTTTTAACCTTGCGGGGTGTAAAATAAAAATAGAGGTTTCGTAAGGTTTTCTTGTATTGTTGATGCAATCACTTTCACTTTGCGGCGCCGGTGTGGTGCGGTGGCCGAAAAAAATGCTGCGCCTAGCTTGCAATAAATAACGCCCCAGTGCAAAAGTCCATGCCAATTAAGAAGATTTCATCAAATGGAAGGTTCTGAAATATTACATGAAAATAATTGAGATTAATGGAGTTTAATTCACGTTTCAATGATTTCTATCGAACGGGAAAGCCTTTTGCAATTATTAAGTGAAGCAGGTTTGTTTAAGTTCTTGAATATAAAAAATAGAATAAACTTTTAATCCTAAGACAATAGATGTCCTTTCGGATTAATTCCAAGCTTGCTTGTTTTAAAAAATTCTTGGTGATACCTTTTGGAAGTCAATGATGACAGTTCTTCCGGCTCAGATTTGATTTTTTTTCATTATACGCCAGCGCTGTATGGGCAAGCGATGCAGGGCGATGCCTATTTTGGTTTTCATGTGGTGAATATTCCTCCTGATCTCAGAAATATGACGAAAGAATGACGCTTTGCATATATTTCTCAGAAACTTTTCCATATTTCTTTTTGGTTGTTTGTTTGATTTTTTTCACTAATTTATTATTTCCGTAGATGTTCCCTAAAATCCTTTATCATATATTTGAATAAGATCTTGGATAAATTCTCAGAATCAGAAATTAATATGGATGGGAAAATGCATTTGCTTTATGCTGCGTTCTTTTAAATATATTGACACTTTTTCAACCTTTTATTCACTCAGTGGTACAAGGTCTCGAGTCTGTTGATTGCAGTATGCAATTATTTCCGGCTTTTTGGAACTAATAGAAACCAATATAGTATTCTATTTTGCTATGCTTGTTCAACAGAATTCAT
>JABUQX010015542.1:0-5000 GCA_015478945.1 Trachelipus rathkii | reverse complement strand
ATTGTTATTGGTGGTTAATTTTTATTACTATTATTTGGGCTCAATGGACGAAAACATCCCCCTAGTAGCCTTTTTCTCATCTATATAATTTCTTTTGTATTAATATAAATATGTAAACATAACCATGTAATCTATTAGAGAGAATAAAATATTTTTGATTTGATTTTTGATTTGATTATTATTATTATTATTATTATTATTATTATTATTATTATTATTATTATTATTATTATTATTATTATTATTATTATTATTATTATTATTATTATTATTATTATTATTATTATTATTATGTTTTAATTAGATGCTATTAAAAATAATAAATTAACTACGTTAAAAAGAGTTATTGAAACCTCACCTGTCTCTCAAGAATATCAGCGCAGTGACAAATCAAACTTAATCTGACAGTCACTTTGATCGAATCTGCTACATTGAAAAGCGCAAATTCTTCAAAAATCGCAACTTTCACAACATCAACCAGTAAGTAAACCAAGTCTATTGTATATATTAACGATATTGGTATTCCCATATAATCAAAAAGACGAGAGGTCAAAGCTTGAAGATATTTTAACTGTTTATGAGACTTTTGCTTCATTTTTATAACCTCGGATATATTTTGGTGATAATTCACATAATTCTTAGATTTTGGCTTCTTTTTCATTAAACTTCGTTTATAACTAAGCGGTTGAATTTCAATGTTATTCTTCAGTAATAATGAAATTCTGTGAACAGCTAGGCAAAATAGAATACATATATTGGTTTCTATTAGTTCACAAAAGCCCGTTAAATAATTGCATACTGCAATCACAGACTCGAGACCTTGTACCACTGAGTGAATAAAAGGTTGAAAAAGTGTCAATATATTTAAAAGAACGCAGCATAAAGCAATGCATTTTCCATCCATATTAATTTCTGATTCTGAGAATTTATCCAAGATCTTATTCAAATATATGATAAAGGATTTTAGGGAACATCTACGGAAATAATAAATTAGTGAAAAAATCAACAACAACCAAAAGAAATATGGAAAGTTTCTGAGAAATATATGCAAAGCCGTCATTCTTTCGTCATATTCTGAGATCAGGAGAATATTCACCACACCTAGCACCAAAATAAGCTGAGAACTGCATAGCACAACCCATATAGTACTAATGTATAATGAAAAAATCAATCTGAGCGAAGAACTGTCATCATGACTTCCAAAAGGTATCAACCCAAGAATTTTTAAAACAAAGCAAGTTGATATTAATCCGAAGGACATCTTTGTCTTAGGAATTCAAAGTTTATTCTATTTTTTATATTCAAGAACTTAAACAAACCTTGCATTCACTTAATAATGCAAAAGGCTTTCCCGTTCGATAGAAATCATTGAACGTGAATTAAACTCCATTAATCTCAATTATTTTCATGAATATTTCAGAACCTTCCATTGATGAAATTCTCTTAATTGCATGACTTTTGCACTGGGTGCGTATTTATTGCAAGCTAGAGCGCAGCATTTTTCGGCACCGCACCACACCGCGCCGCAAAGTGAAGTGATGCATCAACAATACAAGAAACCATTACGAACCTCTATTTTTATTACAACCCCACAAGGTTAAAAGAGCGAACCACACCGCACCGCACAAGGAAGCTAAAATCCATTCAGTACCTTTAAGTGAAGGTTCGTGATAGTAAAGAAATCCGCGACTGCCCCTCACCGTGGTATCTCATCAATGCAAGATTCATCACTTGGTCTAGGTCCACAATCATACCCCTCCACATAAACCCGTCATTCACTACTATTATGCACCTTTCTTCTCGCCTGCCAAACTCACATTCCTCTCTTCCAGAAATTCCTTTTCTGGCTCAATTCACTTTTCCTTCGGTCTCCCAATCGGTTGATTCTCAGCACACTCGCCATTTACACCCGCTTAACCAACCGTCTATCATCCATCCTTTCCATATAACCAAACTATCTCAATACGACCGTTCATTCTCTCATTTACGCCTTTCTTCACACCACACAACTCTCTAACACATTCATTCCCCATTTTATCAATTCTTCTCACACCTAGCACGCTCCTAAGATTATCAATCTAAACAGATACGCCATAGTTTCACTACTATACATTAATATTAACATTAAAAATAACAGCAAACCCTCAAGCAAAACCCTTGCTTACTCAAAACTTATCCCATTGTATTCACCAACGATTTAATTGCACCAGTCATCTTCCCACAATTCACAATTTTCATATTACCCTATGCATCATCCGTTCCCTTTTCATTTAACATGTAGTCTAAATATTTAAACTCAAATACTTGTTGATATTGTTCACCATCCAACATGATTTTTCACCCCGGATTCTCCTCACTCACCATCATCTTTCATACTCTGATCTACATTTATTAAAAACCCCATCTTTTACACACTCTGTCAAACCCATTTACCAATCCTCCTCAAACTTTCTTCAAATCATCAGCGTACAATAAGCAGGGCACCCTTCACTCTCTTTCAATCTCCATCATTATAACAACTTCCCCCATCACCCCTACCTATAATTTTTCACCACCCTATCCATATGCAAATTAAATAGCCAAGGAAACATAATACATCCCTGCCTCACTCCACTATTAATATTAAACCATTCAATTTCAACTCCATATATTCTTAAACATGCTTCACTATCGACATAATAAACATACATAGTTTCAATTCTATTCAGAAGTCTACCACCAACACCATATATCACTAACACCTATTTATCCTTTCATACGCCTGTTGCAAGTCAATAAAACCTACATACAATTTGTTCTTTTCTCTTTCATTTTATCAATCATTTGTTTTAATGTGAAGATTTGATATATACAACCTCAACCACTTCTAAATGTACCTTGTTCTTTGCAAATCATTTGCTCAGTCACTCGACACACTCTTCCAGCCAAAATACCATCAAATATCTTCCCTACAAGACTCAATAAACAAATTCCCCTATAATTCCTACAGTTCCCCTTATCTCCCTTACCCTTACGTAAGAGTATTATTAAATATTAATGCTCTCCTCCAATCCTTCGGAACTATATCCCCCATAAACGCTTTATTATATTACTTCCATATCCAGTCAATCACATTATCGCCTCCATTATTGATAATTTCACCAGTAATTCCATCTATACCTGTGTATTTTCCATCCTTTAAGTTTCTCACTCTACTTATTACCACATCCCTACTTATTACCTCATCCTCAAAATACCTATTTCTTCTTGCAAAATATCAAATCCACACACACATTCACTATCATCTCTTCATTATTGCCAATGTCATGCCGATTTTCGAAGTGTTCCCTCCACACTCTCCTCACATTCATTTCATTAGTCATGAAAGTGTCATTTCTATTCATCATTCTATCAAGATTTCTCTCACTCCCTTTCTTAACTTTTCGTACTTTTTTCCAGAAAAGTTTCCTATTCCCTTGTAAGTTCCCACTCATTCTCCTTCCAAACTGTTCATTTACCACAATAATAAAAATAATTTAATGACACGTAATAAATTAATCGTAACTATCAAATAAAGATTGTCTAAATAATGACAGAAATGATTCTCTGACTTTTAACCAGATATACTAGTGTTATGAAACTAGTACAGTAGTTAAATTATATAGTAATTAATATATATGTAAAGTTTCAGAATCTAAATTGACCTATAAATAACAAAAGTAGATGAAGTTTGATGGTCTATAAATATTCAAAGGTTAAATAATTGAAGCAATGATTTTTATCACCATGATATATATATATATATATATATATATATATATATCATATATTTATATATATATATATATAATATATAAATATATTATATATATATATTATAGTAATATATCTTATATATATATAATATTATATATATATAATATAATATATATATATATTATATATATATAAAATAATATATATATATATATATATAGTATATATATATATATATATATAATAACCCCACCAGCTTCTTTCCCCAAGACTGGGGTAGGTGCCGTGCCATGCACCGGAATTTACAGAAAAGTAGTCAGAAGAATATGTAGCAACAGTTCGAAAGAAAGCCCAAGCCTTAATCACCCCCTTTACATCTATTGGTGAGAATTCGTCGCTGTCAGAAAATCCACCCTAGAGCTTCACGGAATCATGACGGACCTTCACAATGGCATCTCGTCAATGTCGATTTCATCTCTTGGCCCAGGTGGGCCACAACCATACCCACTCATAAAACCCCGCCATTCACTCCTGTTATGCACCTTTCTTCTCGCCTCTGCCAAATTCACATTTCTCTCCTCCAGGCATTACATTACTGACTCAATCCACTTTTTCTTCGGTCTCCCAAACGGTCGATTTCCAGCACACTCACCAATATACATCCGCTTAACCAACCGACTATCATCCATCCTTTACACATAACCAAACCATCTCAACGTACTTTCATTTATTCTCTCATTTACCCCCTTTCTCCACCCCACACAACTTTCTAATACGTTCATTCCTCATTTTATCAATTCTTCCCACACCTAACACGTCCCTAAGATTGTCCATCTGAAAACATTGTACTTTAGATCTAAAACTCTTATTTAATGACCATAGTCTCACTTATTATATATTAACAGTAGGTTAACAACATACATTCAATGTAAGACATTAGCGCACTCAAGACTTAGTCCCTTTAACATCCACCAAGGATTAATTGCACCTGCACCATTCCTGCCATTCACAATTTCTTTCCTACTACAGTCTGCATCATCAGTTCCCTTTTCATCCAATATATAACCTAAATATTTAAAACTCAGACACTTTTTCCAGCTGCTCACAATCTAACATAACTTCACACCCGAGGACGTGTTCCTTCTACTCAAACCATAACCTTCCTCTTAGCTTACGTTTACTTTCAAAACCTTCCTTTTACACACCCTGCCAATCTCTCTCTACCAATCCTCTCAATTCACCACACAAACACCAAATCAAATCCT
>JABUQX010015541.1:0-51720 GCA_015478945.1 Trachelipus rathkii | reverse complement strand
CTTTGTAACGCTTCGTTCGGATCGAAGACGATTAGCCGTTTCGCATTTATCGTGGCTTAGCTTTCGCGTTTTCGTGCGCCCGCTTCAGCAGAGGAACCACCGCGACGCAAATACCAAGCGGGGTTCGGAGACCCTCCGGAGGGGCCCAACGACCTACCCTGGCCGCTTGAGGTTCCGGAAGGCGAGACTGGGAAACCACTGCCATCAGTGCGGTTTACCCTTTTGTTATTGTTTAGTAGAAAATTAAATGATATTTTAATTTTGTAGTTTTTGAGATTTTTTTTTACATTTTCCACACTAAAATTGGACCAGCATTCCATTCCTTTTCCCTGTATCTAGTGTAGTTTTTGAGATATGGAGTGTGGGTATAAGGAAATTTTGCTGTTAATGAAATACATCTTTCCCTATATATATATATATATATATATATATATATATATATATATATATATATATATATATATATATATATATATATATATATATATATATATATATATATATATATATATATAATATATATATATATATACTATATATTTTTATATATATATATATATATATATATATATATAACGCGTCTACATAAGGCTTGACTATCTTCGTTGCTAAATTAATGCAACTTTTTAAAACGAATATGTTCATGCTAATGAACGAAATATTGTGAGAATGTAGAAATGCATTTAACACTAGCCAAATATCTAAAACGTCGTTGCAAGGTATGCTTCAACTCACGTTTTGAAAAATGAACGATATACAAAGGAATTCGGTCGTTTTAAAAAAAAAATTTATATTTGCTTAGTCTTCTTTCGTCGGCTTGCAAGTGCGTTTGTTTGTTTACTATTTTTTATCTTTATTAATAATTATTAATAATATTAAAAGTGTATATGAATTTTATATTGAAATTGTATATAAGGAGGCTTATATGTAGATATTTATATACAATTTAAATTATATACTGTAAAAGCCTATATACGAGAATAATAATAATAATAATAATAATAATACCTAGGCCTATATTATGGTGAATTGAGATGTGATATTGAGTACTTTATTGAAAATTTAATTATCGTTCTATCTCTGACTCATCATATATATATATATATATATATATATATATATATATAAATACATATTGGTAACACCTTTCTTCCTCAACCTCCCAGCAACACAGAAACAAAGAAACTCCCCAGCCAGCCATCCAACCACGCCCATTCTCTGCTCATGCTGCTCTTCACCATAGATACGCTTCTTCAGCCAGACCGCTTCTCTGCTTCCATAAATATATCGTAAAGTAATGCAATTGGGGACAAATTTTTCCCTTCCAATCTTTTCCCCCATCCCTCACAATTACGTCATACCCCCATACAAACCCCTATCCCAACCCCAAATTTTTAACTTTTTTTGTTTCCCTATATTTTGTTACATTGAATTTTGTAATAATAATAATAATAATAATAATAATAATAATAAAAATAATAATAATAATAATAATAATAATAATAATAATAATAATAATAATAATAATAATAATAATAATAATAATAATAATAATAATAATAATAATAATAATAATATAATTTTGTTTAAAATAAGGAATTGATTTTATTTTTAGTTGTGAAACACAATTTTGGTAAGTTTCAACTTATATATATATATATATATATATATATATATATATATATATATATATATATATATATATATATATATATATATATATATATATATATATATATATATCTAAATAAATATATTAATATCTACCGAGATATATATAATATATATATATATATATATATATATATATATATGGTAAAAGTTACTTAACGCCCACACGGGCAGGGACTCCGGGTGAAAAAAGGGTACCACAGGTAGAGAGAAGCTCTATGATACAAATAGATGTTTTTAGGGTCGAAATGAAATTTTTTTCCTGACCTGACCTCTTCCTTCCTTGCTAACCTAACTAACCTAACCTAATAACCTAACCTAACCTAACCTAAAATATCCTAACCCAACTTAATAAAATAATCTTTCCTACCAAAAAAATTAAAAAATATATATATATATATATATATATATATATATATATATATATATATATATATATATATATATATATATATATATATTACACTTATGTATAACCATAACTTCTGCTCCTAGAACATATATATATATATATATATATATATATATATATATTAAGGTAAAGCTTGAGACGCTTTATAATATTTGTAATGGTAAATGCCTTTAAGGTAAAAAATGAACTAAAGGAAGGATTTCAAGATCCTTTTAAATTTTTTTAAATATTGTACTAATTTATTTAGTAGAGTCTATTCACATTAGCTTTCGGCCTAACGATGCCCTCTCTCAGATATGTTACATAAAGAACTAAATTTATAAATCTAAAAAATTAACTAATTAATATAAAGAATCTAAAAATCAAGTAATATTAGAAAGTTGTGGGATTAATTTCTTAAAAAAATGGTGTGGAGTTTAAGATGTTGTTTAAGATGGGATCAATTAGGAGCTCGTTTTTTGTATGTTAAAGTTTTTGTGTTGTTTATACAGAAAGATTCAGTAAGTTTTCTAAGGTGTAGATGTTCTATGTTAATTATAGGTGTCATGTGAGTGATATCTATTGTTTGGTTTTGAGAGTCTCTATGTATGGTGATGGCAGAGTTTGGGTTGTCTGTAAGATCATATTTGTGTTGATATTGTCTGAGTTTCTCCAATATAAGAGCTATTACAATTAAGGCAAGGGATCTTGTAGATGCATTGGGAAGTAGAGGGATTATGATGTGTGTGAGGTTTGAGGTTTGAGAATGTACTTAAAAGGAAGGGTATTGGAGGTGGTGATATTAATGGTGTTTGGTAAGATTTTTTTAAGAGTTATGTATTTGTGTAGGTAAGGGGAGATAAGATTTAAAGGTTTTGTTTTTAGTGTGGGTTTTATTGTAATATGTATTTTTTGCTTTACGTAAAGCTTTGTTAATGGTGTGGGAAGGATAACATCTTCAAAAATCTTTGCTACCTCGCTCAATCTCAACCACGTGGAACTTTCATTCAAGATCTGTAAATACAGTTTTTGAAAATATTGACGAAATAAAAGAATGTTTTAATATTATATTAAATGGGGATGAATTTCAAGACGTAAATACAATAATTAACCTTAAGTCGAAGGTCACATTAAAACTATTGAGGGGGTAATAATTTCAAATTTTTCTTTTTTCATAAAATCATGCCTCACGTAGACTTTTTTATGGCCGGCTGCAAAAAAGGGTCCCTGATCCCCTCAGTATCAAGATGTTCATTGATAATTTTGAGAGAAAAATTCTTTTAATAAGGGAAGAGTCCCAGGAGACAATACAAAACTTGGAAAGAAAACAAAAACGGATATCTCCGAATTAAATCGAGAGGCTAAAGAGATATGTGACACAATTATTTGTCAGATAAAAGATAGATTTACATTCTCAGGACATTTAATTGTTGCCACGTTATTTCTGCCGGAAATGTTTCCTCAGTATGATTCCATCTTTCCTGAGAAAAATGTAAATGAAACCTGTAAAGTGTACACTTTCATTGACATAAACAAACTTAAAGCAGAACTATCTATAATATATAGCCTAGAAGAATTTCGTTCTATGTCTGGAGCCATACCTTTATTTGATTTCATTACAGAAAATCACTTGGAAGCCACCGAAAGTAGAAAGTGGTAGAACAATTTAAAAGTTTATACCATTCCGATGACAACGTCCAAAGCAGAGCGCTGTTTTTCTACTTAAAGGGATTAAAACCTTTCTTAGAAACACCATGGTGCAAGAAAGACTTTCCGCCTTAGCAATGCTTTCGATCGAGACTTTATTATGGGCATACAAGATTTTAATAATAAGGTGATTGATAAATTTGCTCAATCAAAAGATAGAAGAGCGGACTTTCTTTTTAAATAAAATTGAAAGGTAAGTTACATAACTTTTGAAATAATTGGAAAAAATTTTTGTTTTCTAGATTAATCTTTACAGTTATCATTGTAGATGAAATTTTTATATAAAAATACAGACATACACACACAGACACACACACACACACACACACACACACACACACACTATATATATATATATATATATATATATATATATATATATATATATATATATATATATATATATATATATATATATATATAATATATATATATATACCTATATATATATACATATATATATATATATATATATATATATATATATATATATATATATATATATATATATATATACTATATATTATTATTGTGTGAGAAAATGTAAAATGCAACTACCAATATATTTTAGGACGAGCCGCGCCTGATATATATATGTAGCCAACATCATATCTATATCATATCTATATATATCAATATATATATAATAACATATATGTATATATATATATATATATTTTTATATATACTCTTTCTCTTTCTTTCTGTATAATATCTTTCTATATATATATTATAATATATATATGTAATAACATATATATATATATATATATATATATATATATATATATATATATATATATATATATATATATATATATATATATATATATATATATATATATATATATATATATATATATATATATATTATATATATATCATAACATATATATATATATATATATATATATGCCTGCCTCTATGCTCTCTTCTCTCTGCTATACTCATATATATATATATATATATATATATATATACATTATATATATATATATATTTACGGTGTCTCTTCTCTTGCACAAGAATTACACTGCTGGGTTGTTTCCAATTTACCTTTGACTAGAAGATGCAGGTTTCAAAATAGGACCAAGAATTTGGGAGAGCCTTTCTATCATCTTAAGAAAATATCAACAAGACATCAATGGAGAGAGTAGAAGTAGCGGGTCTTAAATGACACTCACGTTATTTTATTAAGTTTACTTAAAATAACTTTATCATCAAATGTAATATATATATATATATATATATATATATATATATATATAAATATATACCATATATATATATATATATATATATATATATATATATATATATATATATATATGGTGGTGTCAACTGTAAAAAAAAAAAAATAAAAAAAATAAACAGATATCCTTTTTCTTCAATAAAACATAGTTGGCTTAAATCTATTCATTTTCCTTGTAAAATAAATAAGTGTTATAATTTCATTTGTCATATCCTTATATTCTAATTTATACATATATTCTTCAAGTGAGCAAATATAATATCAAAATATATATATTATCTTGTAGACAAATTACAAAGTTGAGAAATAAATATATTCGTAGAATGAGAGCATGTGAGGAGGGAGTTAATAAGGATTCGGTACACACTTTACCTGTATGCTATATTAGTCTTTAAATAAATATTGAGACAGCAATATTTATGGAACGTTTTTCTTTGCAAAATATATTCTTCACGAAGTTAAAAATAATCTTCAGACATTTATGAAATCACATAGATTGCACCAATAACAGTTTATCGATTTGAGTAGGATAGCACTTGCGTACGAATAAATATTATTCAAATATTATTTAAGCATACAAAATTCTCACTTGTTAGAGAAATAAAATATCTTCTAAAGAAACTTCACTTCACAAAATATCAATGTTAAAATAATAAGTCACTTCACATTTAAGAATAAATATTCACAGTACCGTAGCCTATCAAATGGCTAAACATCAAGAATATAACTCTCCACTCCTCAAGTCAGCGATACGTCTGACTCCATCAACTCGCTCTCAAAGACTACTCACTCTTCATCTGCGTTTGCGACTATATACAATTTTCGTTGCAAACTATACTCTAAATGTAAACATTACATACTACTGATATTTCTTTTGTTTTTAGGAAGTCTAACGGAGCTAATGTATTTATACAGAAGGAATACAATTTGAACCGTATAGAATACTCCCCTTCCTAGATAATGACATTCTTAAAAACTACTACTCGTTTGAATACAAATGAGTTACAAAAAAACAAAACAAAAGGAATAAATACTATTATAGACATTTTATTTACATAAATATGAACTAATGAATAATATATTATCATCAAAAAATATTTTCTCGATCTCTTCCCGACTCACCGAAAATCTTTTCCATATTTTTTTTCGATTTATGTACAGGACGGTCAAGGGTTGTTATGATAAAATAGATAAAAAAATAATATATATACATACTATAAACACTTCTTTACATTCCATCCAACCATGTACTTAAATGTAACCAAGTTAGAACAGAATATAGGAACAAGAACAGAATACCCTTGAACAAGAAAAACATTACTCTGAAAAAGACATATTATTTCGGTCATGAGAACAAGAAGGAAGATTGAACGAATCATCATTACGAGGTGTACTATGCATTGGCAATAGTTTTCTACTCGAACGAAGAATTTTTGGAGACTGGGTCCTCGGACCTCGGAAATGCTGGTGTGGATGATAACTTTCATCGGAATGATCGGAACTATCGAAATGATCAGAGTCTGACCTTGACCTATTCGAACTTACATTATTTGAACTTTCATTTGAATCACGAAAACCTGAAAACGGAGAATTCGTAGTACTTTCGGAATTAAAAGTTTGATCATTTTGACTGTTTTGTACTTTAGAATTAGAAAGATTTGGAATGGAATTCCTTTTTATAGGATCTCTAAATGACGGACTTGAATAATTTGAATCATTATTCGGAGGAACAACATTAGAAACTTTATGCAAATTTCGTGTGTACTGATTTGGAAAAATGACATTTTCAACTTCATCTTCTGACTCATCACACGAATCTATCTGTTCGTTACCATCATTTCTATCATTATTAAAATGAACCTTTTTGGAATACTTAAGATTAGGAGAAGAAGACTTATGATTTACAGGAGGATTATCATTTATAATTGGCTCTGCCACTACTTTAAAATTATCACTATGTACAGCGATTTCGCGACCAGAGTTAAGACATTGCAATATAAAACGGTTGCGCCCTAGAATCCCTATAACTCTGTACGGACCTTGCCAGCGCTTCGCGAGTTTCTTCGGCAGACCAATAGGTTTAATAGCTAAAATATAAACTCTACAACCAATCTCTATTATTAGCTTTATTACGTTGTCTATTTACAAATTTTTGAGTTTCATTCTCCAAATTTTCTTTTGAAATTTCTCGAATAAGATTAGTTCTAATGGTAAGATCTCTAAGATCTTCATGAGTAGGACAATATTCCTTGTCAGGATGAGAAAATGGGGTGATATAATTATCTATATCGTACGGCAATCTTTTGCAGTATCCGTGCAAAACGTAGTGCGGAGTTTCGCCTATTGTTTCATTGAAAGAAGAATTTATACAAAGTTGAACAAAAGGAAGAAAAGATACCCAATCATCACCTTTCTTATTTACATAGTGACGCAGATAGTTTTCTATTTGTAAGTTTGTTCTTTCCACGTTGCTATTTGCTGATGGGCTCCTAACGCTTATCTCTACCTTATTAATCTTCCATAATTTACACAGTTGTTTAAAGAAAGAAGACACATACTCCATAGCATTATCACTGATTAAAACAGAGGGACAGCTATGCCTTACGATGATTCTGTGTAACAAAGCGTTTGCGATATGCACACCGCTACGTGAGGGAATTGGACAAAGTTCGACATACCTTGTCAAGGAGTCCTTGAAAACCAAAATATACTTTGCTCCAGTCTGTCGACAAGTCGGAAGTGGACCTAAGATATCAGTATGAATTCTACTGAACGGAGCATAAGGAATGGGATACTTGAAAATGGGGGCTCGTTTTGGGATGTTCCCCTTAACATTTAAACATGACGGACATTCCCTACAAAACTGAAAAACCAATTTGGACATATTTGGAAATATGTACCTTTCTTTTATTCTTTTCTCTGTTCTGATATGTCCTAAATGACCAGAACCAAGAGCACAATGATTAATATTAAGAACAGTATACACCAATGATTCAGGAATTTCAATTAAATATTTCATTTCTTTTGTGACATAATATAAAATATCTTTTATATAAGCATGGGGAAAACAAAAAGTATTACCGTTTTCCTTTATAAATTTGATAATCGGACCAAGTCTGGGACATTTTTCTTGTTCAGACTTCAAAACTTCGGACGTGAGATTGAATAATTTCTTATTTTCAATAAGAGAAGCAACATTGAAAACTGTACTATCAGAGACAGGAGGAGGGGGGTGACGAGAAAAATAGTCTGCACAGACATTCTTTCTTCCCTCAATATATACAAACTCAGGATTAAAATCATTTACCTTAATAGCCCACCTTGCTAATTTGTGATTCAAATCCTTATTTTTAAAAATTGATACAAGAGGTTTATGATCCGTGAAAATTTTAATCTGATAACCATAAACAATATTTCTAAACTTATTAAGTGCCCAAGTTACAGCCAACGATTCTAATTCTATAGTGGAGTAATTTCTTTCTGCCTTGCTAAGCATTCTTGACGCGAAAGAAACGGGTTTATCATTTCCATTAGAATCTTTTTGAGCTAATACCGCTCCGAGACCCACACCACTAGCATCTGTTGATATCAAAAACTCTTTAGAAAAATCTGGAAATTGTAGAATCGGTTCTACGATAAGCTTCTGTTTGAGAGTGTCAAAAGCTTTTTGTTGCTCAAAAGACCACACAAACGGGACATTCTTTCGAAATAAAGAAGTAATGGATGAGCTATAACACTAAACATAGGGACTAAGTTTCGGAAATAAGATGTGAATCCAATGAAAGAACGCGCGGATGAGACATCCGTGGGAATAGGAAAACTTTTTAAGGCTTGAAGCTTGGTTGGATCAGCTGATAATCCTAAGTTTCGGAAATAGGATGTGAATCCAATAAAAGAACGCGCGGATGAGACATCCGTGGGAATAGGAAAAGTTTTTAAAGCTTGAAGCTTGGTTGGATCGGCTGATAATCCCTTGGAACTTATAAGAAAACCGAGATACACTAAAGATCGTTTAAAAAAGTTTGCTTTCTCTAACTTCACTTTCAATTTTGCATTTCTAAGTGCTTTGAATACAAGAGTAAAACTTTCATAATGTGAATTTATGTCTTTCGAAAATACAATAATGTCATCTAAATATATCAGAGCATGAATACCTAATAAATGTGACAAAGAAGCTTCCATTAATTTACAAAAGATATTGGGTGGTGTACGGATTCCCATTGGGAGCACTCGAGGTTGATAATGGCCTCTATGAGTCGAGAAAGCAAGATAACGACGACTCTCTGCCGAGACTTCTATATTGTAGTAACCATTTAATAAATCCAAAGAACTATAAACGTTAGATTGGCCTAGTTAGACAATGTGTCATTCAATCCTAGGTAACTTTGCTAGGCTGATATATCAACTCTCTGTCAATATCACTAACAGCAGCAGTAAAGATCCTCAACTACCTACGCTATCACACCGCTAGGCATTTCTCTCAACACATTACCTACACGCCTTAGCTCTGACAACAAACTTGTTCCCTCATGTACTCCCGATCACAGGTATAGAACCAAGCCAGAATACCTGACAAGAGGGATCGACTCCGTCGCACCAATATGATTACGCGTCTTTGGACCAATATCAGTATCATCATCTATCATCTAACTACTCTACGCCCAGAGCATCTACTTTCAACTACTCTCTCTAGAAAGTTCCATGTTCTAAAGATCTCAAGTCCTCGTCATCTCAACTTAATGACGAATATTTTTCTCTTCACAGCACGTTCAATCAGTCACCCATCTCACAAACTCCCCATACACACCTGATCTGTTCAAAGATACTTGCTATCCCATCGTACCACTGCAACGATAGGAAATAACATCGCCAACTCATACGACATATACTTCTCCAATACCAGAGAAATCACACACACCTCACTACCAGTATCCACTATCTACTCTGTCTGACCACTCTATAACGGATACCTAACCTCAGTCTCCGAATATACTATCTCGTGAGGTAGATTATAATTGCCAGTGGAAAATATAACGGGAAGGGAATCAGGAGTTATGTATCCATGAGAACACGTGGATATCATCGCGCCACAATCTTTCCCATAATATAAAAGACGTTATCGAAATACATAAATCTACATAACGTCACATCGTTATACGATACTTTCGATAAACGTCTCTATACACCAGCATTCGCTCTGATGGTCTCGATCTCATGATATATTCTGAGCACATATTAACACTTGATTCTGTCACAGAAGCACTACTGAATCTCCCTGCTCTTGCTCCTACTCCTATCACTTAACACATTATCGTGGAGAACTCTCCACATGACATCTGACCTCTAGAGACTCGCTGCCTCACCTATAACCATCACACAGGATAGCTACCGTCATACTTCTCCGTACAACCGTGTGTGCTTCACTGACTTCTAGCACAAGAAATCAGGCAAACATTATCTCGCATTCTAATCATCTATCATTGTCAAGCGTACATTACGAAGTTCAGAATCGAAAACCTAAAGTGAAATCTGACTGATCATCCTTTCGCATAGTCCAGTCCATAGACACCACTGCACCCTCTAGCTCCACCAATACTGAGGTGCTAGTCCTTATAATCCTTACTGTACTGCTCCACATCATCTGCGCACGAAGACACCGTCTACTCACACTGGTATTGACCAGCTCTATCTAGAGCACTATTCGCTGAATAACTCACTATGCAACCAAACAATATCAGACATATCTCTATATCAGCTTAGCTTCTTCACACATCTGATTCAAACAATGACATCACACCGCCACGTATCCTTCAAGAGAGTACCCGAAGCGACGAATCTCAGGTACGTCGGGTCCCTTGAGATATACATATATACATATCATGAATCACCATAATACTAGCTCATTATTTGAAATACAAAGCTCAATACCTCATCAAATCATCTACAATCCGGCTAACAATACACATTCCACAACCGTCCTAACAGCTCTATGAAGCAACTGAGAACTCACGTGAAGTAGGCTCCGCACTGCACACCATAATCAACATCTATTTAACCTACTCAGATAAATCACCTGCTGCATCAATTGTCCTGACCTCACTGATCACATACACACCAGATCCAAATAGTATTTATGTATCGGTGCCGACCCAGATTGACATATGATGATATATTCCGCAAGCGACACTATCTACTAGAATAAACACTGATCATCATTCGATCCGATGAAGCGGATATAAGCATCTATCAACCACGATATCCAGCAAACCTGCACTAGAAAATCTCATAGATATCTCTAAGAATGACGACATCTCAGTCACACCATATATTCTCTACCACTCCTTTCCCTACCCTCAGCAGCTCTTTCTACCGCTATCTATCAGACAACGACAATGACGTTCGAACCATCCATCCACACTGCACAGCAGTCACAGCAGCGCTGATATGTTAATCTCCGGGCTGTCTTCCAGAACAGAGTACGCTAACATCTACTGGATATTTCAGTCTCTCTTACGTTTATCTGTACTCCTTCTACATACAAAGCATGATCATAACATTCTAAGATACTGCCTCCATTACTTATCAATACAGTATTATACAGTCTCTCAAAAACCTATTCAACCTGATCGATGTATACGCACTAATCGTTGCATCTCGCGTAGTACCATGACAGAGGGAACTATTCTTATCGCGTCACATCCTAAAGACTATCTTACTTCGAATCTCTCTCTAGAAATTCATTCTAGATTCTCAGTACACTACACTCAACTGTATATTAATCTCACTATCTCGCCTGATCATTTATCCAATATACGCAAAATAAAAGCCTATACCGCGTCGTATCGTCATTCAATCGACTGAGAAACATCCTATCCTCACAGCGCTGATATTATGCCTGCCATACTGATAGAAAACGTAGGAACTAACAATTCTTGTATCTCTTGAAGACCACAGACCGAAAGTTTAGATCACAAACTACTACTCATCCACACTATACACCAACAGCATATCAGGCCATATAGAACCAACCAGAAATTCGAACGAGTACCGCAGTGATCACCGACACACATATAGTGCACACTCTAGATCTGACTATATATCCGAGCTAACGCAACACTAGATACGTTCAACACCCCTAACTACATCATCACTATATATCCTATCCCTAACCACGTCCCATAAATGTACTCCTAATCAAACTACTATTCAACGATCAATACAGATACTATGTAGCCTACCTACAATCTCACTAACTGCGATCCGTAATGCAAATATTTATGTGACAATAGGCAACTTCTCCATTCTATTCATTCACCTTCATTTATAACAAAATATCCTGACACCTGCAAACGTTTGCATCTCCCCTTTCCCTCACGAACCACACTCTTCTCTCAATAACGCACAATTACTTCCTTGGATACGATCGTACACACGAATTATCGCATGCGAGTTCCTTACCTAGCCAACCAGATATCTAGTACCAATATCTCATTTATATCACCATTACAATTGGCTCGAGATGATACTCCTACTAACACTCTTCCACAGACCATCTCGCTTCTCACCACATATACACAGCGTATTAGCAAGAGCTAAGGCGCGTATCCATCCAATAATCGTATATTACTATAAAACGTCTAATGTTTCACCCTCACAAACAACCTAATCAATAATAGTAATGTAGCATAACTACCTGCCATAAATACTAAGACTTCAGTATCGTCATTTCTCGATAGATCGATCTATTATCTATCTCAAACGTATCAGAGCTAGTATAGACTATTCAACTACACTTTCTTATCATATCACACATGCTACCTCACTAGCCGAATACACGTTACTAGAACGTCCACCACATTTGATCATTCTACATTAGATACTATATCATCTAGCATTATATCTACGATAACATTGTCGCTACAGGCAGGCGAGTTAGCAGCTCCTCTTACACATACTCATCACCATCTTCCGCTACTATCAACTTTCAAAACATCACATGTCCCTCCTTATTATTATATCACTAAACTACCTAGACAATCTCTCGTAGAATCACTAAAGAATCTTTCGACTTATCTGACACGAACGCAATCACGATCCCTGCCAGACACATACGCGGTGTACTAACTACATAACCACGCAACAGAATCTCCTCCATCAGCGCGTCTCTTGAGCCATCTCTTCGCGACCTCTGCGATTTCATCTGAGAACGTCTAGGAGTACCTGACATCAGAATCTCTTACTACCACGTGATTATGTGATACCACAAAAGAATCCATCCGATGGCAAGCGCATCAGCGACCAGTGCTATTCCGTATATCCGTATTGCGCCGCATACCTTCGCTGCTGGAACACTTAACATCATACATGTCCTATGTCTACGATGTGACCACCGCTAACTGCTACTACTTACCCAACATCTGATAGAACTAAGCTACATATCGAATCACCACACTATGCAAGGAGACACGATAACCAGAATTATGTCGATAACACCAGCCACATATAGCATAGCGCTTCATCTCTACCTTATAACATAACAGTCAACAACCCCCATAGACCTCTAAATCACATCATCTCACCTCAAAAACTGAGCCGAGCATGACCTGCCCGTCCAATTACTCTATGGCCGCACAACGTGACGGCTCAGACGTATACTGTATCTACGCCGACTTTCTAGTCTCAATAGTCGCTATTTTCGACGCGCATACGTTTATCCGGCTTGATGAGCACCGAAGCCGCGTTCGTCTACCATGTTATATAACATTTTCCTAGAAGTAGATGAGCAGGAATTATCACTTCAAAGCGTCGAGGGCACCCCACACCTTTCCTAGCATTCCTTGAAATCACCAATACACTGTTAAGAGTCACGCAACCTAGTCCCACCTCACTTCTACCGCGATGCCTCTTCACATAATCAAACATATATATCTAGAACCTGCCGATCGAAATCTCGCCATTATGACAAAATTAACATTCGATTCCTTTTTGGTAGAACCATTTTGAACTCTGTCAAAGTTGAGTTTGAACGGTTTTGAACGTACTGAATTTGGCCAGTGGGTTGACTGGGACGAAAATTCGAACGGAGATTTGAATGATTCGGAGCATAATTATTCTGCTCAGATTGAGTTATATACCTTACCCTATTTAATCCTTCAGGAGAGAAAGGTTCCCAGGTAGTTCCCTTGCACCTACCTTGCGTCCCACGCACGTGATTTTTCTGGCACATTGTGCAAAAGGGGCGGAATATACATTTTGAAGTTGGATGTCCGTGATTTTCAAAGATTTACAAAAGAGAACCTTACGTTTAGGTTGATTATTTGATGCAGAATGATGAGAATTATTAGAAAAACTTGAAGATTTAGGCATACTTTTCGTATTATAAGCCTGAGAAAATGATTGTTGAGCAGCACCTTTTTCAGCATGCGTCGAATATATTGGAACATTAGAAGTTTGATAAGAGTTTTTACCTGATGAGGAAGAGATTTTACCATCATTAAGAACATGGTTTTTCTTTAAATAAGCCTGTACCTGTTTAGGTATTGAGTTCTGTATATCAAATTCCTCGTGAATAATACGTTGGAGTTGAGGTTTTGTATTAGCATACAAAGTTGAAAACAAAAGTAAACGTCTCTGTTCATCTGTAAATTTGACATCGTGAATTAAAGGAAGATGAGTCGATGAATATTTGCAACGCTCTCTGTGCGTCAGTAATGAACTCCGGTAATGATTTATTACTGCTCCATTTAATATTTACGAATTCATTGAAGGCTTCAAAAGAACTCTTTGAACAAATTGGATTCAAAATGAGTGACAGTTCAGTTTTGAACTCTTCCCAAGATTTTGGATTCTTTAATTCAGGGGTGGAATTTATAAGAAAGCCAACGTTACCTTCTCGAATATTCAAAAAACGGACGTATGTACGTAATTTTTCAGCATCGGATTCTATACCTTCGTCTTGAAAATACAACTCTATTGATGAAAACCAATCGCTGAGAGTGATTCCCTTCCAACAGTTATCAACAAAGCCAATTAACAATGGGATATTGGGTTTCGAGTGAGAGAGACGGTCTATATTTAAAATAGGTCTAGACATGGCTGGAGAATTATTAAGAACGGAAGAAGAATAAAGATTTTGACTCGAGTCTCCGGCAGTCGGATTTGACTCGTCGGTAGGAGTTTTAATGGATTCGTCCTCGTTTAATTTTACACTATCTTCGTCGTCGGACGGCATAGAAGGAATAAAATATAAAGGAAGAAATATGAAAACTAGGAAAATAATATATTATATAAAAAAAATAAATTTGTAAAATACCAAAAATTTTGACCAGAATAAAACTTACTCGAACCAGAAATGTTAGATGGATCGATGGAATGTTCAGAAATATCTATTCGTATTTTTGATGAATATGAAGACTTTTTCTTCAAATGAATATTAAAAAAAATATATATTCTTAATCATAAAATTTTAAATAAATAAATAAATGAACCCTGTAACCTATCCTCTTGCGGTATCCAGCAATTTTTCTTTCACTCAAAAATATGGTTAATCTTTTCGGTTAAGTCTCGAAGAATCTCAAAAATATTTTTTCGTGCTTGCAGTACCTTAAAAATATTAAGAGGTGTTAGTACACATTCAAAAATAATATTATTAATAAAAAAAAAAATGAAATGATGTATATAAATATATTATATATATAGTATAATTGGAGAATTTTTTTTTTTTTTTGGGGTGGGAAAAAACTCCCCTAACTCCTTTAACGGCAAAAACTGACGATTTTATGGATGAAATGTGCCACCCAGACCCCACTTATAAGTGGGGAATATGCTTCCCAAAAAATGATACAGCCACACTTTAAAAAAAAAAAATGCTAATAATAAATAAATAATGGTTAATGAGTAGCACAGAGTAATTTCTCTTGCGTTTTTGAGTCAGACAGGAAAATTCCAAGAAAATCCCTCTCATTTAATTTCCCCAAATATAATGAATTAATCTTTCACATATGACTACATTCGTTAGAAATGTACATTTGAAAAAAATAAATATATCCTCTTCTAACTCCACATAGCCAACCTAGCCTAATTCAATTCTACTACGTAACCCTACGATCTAATATATATAAATATATATATATATATATATATATATATTATATTATATATATATATATATATAATTATTATATATATATATATATATATATATATATATATAATATATATATATATATATATATATATATATAATAGTATATATTATATATATATATATATAAATATATATTCAAAATCATGAATGGGAATTCAAATACATATATAGAAAAATATAAAAATATATTTTTTTATATATATATATATAAGAAAAAAATTTTTTGCAAATTTTAGCTTATGAAAAATATTAAATAATATTTTTAATATTATAAGCCTAATAAAGAGAATACGTCATTTAACTTGTGACACATAAAATTTCAAACACAGCTGATGCAGAGTAATTGAGTGCGAAAATCTACTCTCGAACTTCCTACTTTCTGTTTCAGTGTATGAAAAAAATAATGAAGCAAATATTTTTACAATTAAAATATTTGACAACAAAAAAATATACGTCAATTCTACTACTTTTTTGTTTCCAAACACGTATTTAGAATGTATTTATATTTAAAATTCAAATATAAATAAGTATAAGTATTTAAATGTATTTAATATTATGAGACAGACATCTGATTAAGGAGATCTGTTTTGAGGCTAGCATTCACAATCTTGTGACGTCATCAGGAAGATGATGCATCGGACCAAATGAAAATCGAGCTTTAAATTATAATAAAAACTATATAATATAATATATTTATTTATTTATAATTTATTATTTATGATTTTATTTATAAATATATGAGAAATAAATTATTTTATAAAATATTTTTAATATTTTACCAAATATTTAATCATAAAATAATAACTACACTTACAGAAATTTCCTTCGAGAAAACTTTTTATTTTTACCTCATACGTAGGCAACAAACCCAATTTTTCAGTAAAAAATCTTCTGGTAAACAATATGAACAATGATCGAAGAATTTTGAAGAATCTCGCAAAATCTCGAAGATCAATTGAAGAATCATATATGAAGAAAATATCTCGTAGCTTCCTGACTTTCTTCAGACAGCATACAATTCCAAGATGGCTGACTTTTCTTCAGACACAGACAATAGAAAATCCACATACAAAAATTTTTCCACGATCGCCACTCTTTTCAAAAAGAGAATCAAAATCATAAAACAGCCACTTTTTTAATATAAAAACTGTCCTTAGTCACAATCGACACTTTCTTTACTATAAAAACTGTCCTTAGTCACGGTCGACACTTTCTATACGGTGTCTCTTCTCTTGCAGAATTACACCGCTGGGTTGTTTCCAATTTACCCTTTAGGCTCGAAGATGCAGGTTATAAAATATGACAGAGAATTTGTGGAGGAGAGCCTTTCTATCATCTTAAGAAAATATCAACAAGACATCAATGGAGAGAGTAGAAGTAGCGGGTCTTAAATGACACTCACGTTAAATATTTAAGTTTACTAAAAATAACTTTATCATCAATGTAATATATAAATATATATAAATAGATATCCTTTTTCTTCAATAAAACATAGTCAGCTTAAATCTATTTCAATTTCCTTGTAAAATAAATAAGTGTTATAATTTCATTTGTCATATCCTTAATTTCTAATTTATACATATATTCTTCTTGTGAGTAAATATAATATCAAAATATATATTATCTTGTAGACAAATTACAAAAGTTGAGAAATAAATATATTCGTAGAATGAGAGCATTTGAGGAGAGAGTTAATATGGATTCGATACACACTTTACCTGTATGCTATATTATTCTTTAAATAAATATTGAGACAGCAATATTTATGGAACGTTTTTCTTTACAAAATATATTCTTCACGAAGTTAAAAATAATCTTCAGACATTTATGAAATCACATAGATTGCACCAATAACAGTTTATCGATTTGAGTAGGATAGATACGCACTTGCGTATGAAGAAATATTATTCAAAATATTATTTAAGCATACAAAATTCTCACTTGTTGGAGAAATAAAATATCTTCTAAAGAAACTTCACTTCACAAAATATCAATGTTAAAATAATAAGTCACTTCACATTTAAGAATAAATATTCACAGTACCGTAGCCTATCAAATGGCTAAACATCAAGAATATAACTCTCCACTCCTCAAGTCAACGATACGTCTGACTCCATCAACTCGCTCTCAAAGACTACTCACTATTCATCTGCGTTTGCGACTATATACAATTTTCGTTGCAAACTATACTCTAAATGTAAACATTACATACTACTGACATTTCTTTTGTTTTTAGGAAGTCTAACGGAGCTAATGTATTTATTAACAAACTAACATTGGAGATAATATATATATATATAAAAAATAAAAATATAAATATATATATATATATATATATATATATATATATATATATATATATATATATATATATATAATATATATATAATATATATAGCTATATAATAATATAATATTATATAAATATAATATATATATATATAATATATATATATAATATAATATATATATATATATATATATAATAATATATATATAAATATATATATATATAATATAATATATTATATATATATATGGCTCTATCCATTTTTTGCGTACCAAAATAATGGAAGTTGGCGCTTCGATAATTTTGAAAACTTTTATATTTGGCATGGCGTTAATGTTATCCCTGGAGAGTTCAGAACCACCATTCGTTTTTGTAGATATACTCTGGTTGTAACAAGGTGAGCCAAAATGTTTGACCAGGTGGAGCAAAATTTATCACTTGATAGAGGTAACAATTTTAAGTCAAATCTCCATATTGGTAATTCTTATACAAAATTTCATAGAGAGTTTTGTTAGGGATACCTTAAGGTACATTTGGCCTTTTATGTTTTTTTTTGGAAAAATAATATTTCACCATGAAATTGAATCCGAAAAATTGTGTTAAAAATCGAAGAAATATCCATTTTCGTGGTGTATTATTAAAAGAAGGAAATAATTTAACGATATAAAATTTTGTGTGATGATACATACTAAAGTAGGGTTTAACTTAAATCTTATTTGAAGTTTGGTAAATATTTTTTAAAAAAATTTACAGGGTGTTCAAAAATCAATTTTCGGAAAATCGGTAACTTGTTGAACCTTAATATCTTTATGGGGTAAGTGCTAAAAATCTGAAAATTTCACACATTATACTACTACCATAGATGTTCCTTCAACCTGCAATATTGACTTTGGTATTTGCTTGTTTTAAGAAATACAGCCCTTCAAAAATGCCAAAAAAAATTTTTTTTTTAAGTTGTGTTATGATACCTATTATTATAGTTATTATAGTTCAAGACAATACATAGACAAATGAAATAGTGTGGCTTCAAGGAGAAATGAAAACAATGTTAAAAAAATTTAATTTTAAGGTTAATATACATAAGAATGTACCATTATATATCTACTGTAAATGACAAAATTAACTAAATAACTTGAAAAATTGTATATATTAATATATATATATATAATATATATAATACTATATAATATATTATATATATACCTTATATATATTTTATATATATAGATATATATATACCTATATATAGTAACCGTAGTCGGTACAATAAGATAAAATTATAAAAGGATATATGTAAGTCGCTACAAAGATTCTGGTACACAGATAAAGAAATCTTGCTTACAAAGCAAGTCCTGATGCGAAATAACTGTTTCATTCCTTTTTTTTGTATTATCAAGGTCACCGAGGTGATTCTGTCACCAACGGCGTGCCATGGGGAGAGAGCCAGTTATGAAAAAGAGATCGGAGAGCCAACATCTTGACACTCTCTCGGTCCAAAAATTGATACTTTAATGGTAATCATATTTAAGGTATTTAAAAAGCAATTTATTTTGAACAGTGAAATATCTTAATGTGTGTTCATGTAAAATAGTCATTAGACATAATTAATAAGAAATAATTAAAGAAGCGTTTCGCTATTCCAAAAACTATTTTATTATTGCTATATCAAAGTGATCTCTTTAAATAGGGCCAATTAATCATTATAGAAGATCAAGCTTTGTATATATATATAAATATATATATATATATATATATAATATATATATAATAATATATATATATATATAATATATATATATATATATATATATTATACCATATATAAATATATATATATATATATATATATGATATATTATATTATAATATATATATACCCATTTCTCCATAGTGATTATTTGATACTTCATACAAAAAAAAACCTTAAATGCAAATATAGTAAAAATAATAAAATTTTATTCTATTACATAATAAAGTAGTGTTCAGATTATAATACTACTGGTGAAATAATTTTATATATATACTATATAGTATTAAATATATCATATATATATTATATATATATATATATATATATAATATATAATATATATATATATATTTATAGTACAAAGCTGATCCTCTATAATGATTAATGCCTATTAAGAGATCACCTTTTGATATGAGCAAATAATAAAATAGTTTTGGAAAGCGAAAACGCTTTTTTAAATAAATTTATTAAATTATGTCTAATGACTATTTTACATGAACACACATTAAGATATTTCACTGTTGCAAAAATAAATTGCTTTTTAAATACCTTAAATATGATTACCATTAAAGTATCAATTTTTGGACCAGAGAGAGTGTCAAGATGTTGGCTCTCCGATCTCTTTTTCATAACTGGCTCTCTCCCCATGGCACGCCGTTGGTGACAGAATCACCTCGGTGACCTTGATAATACAAAAAAAGGAATGAAACAGTTATTTCGCATACAGGACTTGCTTTGTAGAAGATTTCTTATTTCTGTGTATCAAAATCTTTGTAGCACTTACATATATCCTTTATAATTTTATATATTACCGACTACTGGTATAATATATATATATATATATATATATATATAATATATAATATATAATATATGCTATACAGGCTATACTGTATAATTTATAAAGTATAGCCTAGGCATGAAGATGACTGTCCCGCATTAGGTTGAAAAAAATCTGGCCAGCCTACATTTACAGTAGATATAATGGTACATTCTTATGTATATTAACCTTAAAATTAAATTTTTTAACATTGTTTCATTTCTCCTTGATGCCACACTATTTCATTTGCCTATGTATTGTCTTGAACTATAATAACTATAATAATAGCTATCATAAACACAACTTAAAAAAAAAATTTTTTTTGGCATTTTGAATGGCTGTATTTCTTAAAACAAGCAAATACCAAAGTCAATATTGCAGGTGAAGGAACATCTATGGTAGTAGTATAATGTGTGAAAATTTCAGATTTTTAGCACTTACCCCATCAGAGATATTAAGGTTCAAAGTTACCGATTTTCCGAAAAATTATTTTGGACACCCTGTTTAAATTTTTTAAATATTCACCAAACTTTAAATTAAGATTTAGGTTAAACCATACTTCAGTATGTATCATCACACCAAATTTCGCATACATCATCAATTATTCCTTCTTTTAATAATACACCCACGAAAATGAAAATTTTTCGATTTTAACACAATATTTCGGATTCATTTTCATGGTGAAATATTATTTCCCAAAAAAAATAAACATTAAAAGCCAAATGTACCTTAAAGTATCCTAACAAATCACTCTCTATGAAATTTGGTATAAGAATTACCAATATAGAGATATGACTTAAAATGTTACCTCTATTAAGTGATAAATTTTGCTCCACCTGGTCAAACATTTTGGCTCACACCCTGTAACAACCAGAGTAAATCTACAAAAACGAATGGTGGTTTTGAACTTTCCAGGGATAACATTAACGCCATGCAAAATATAAAAGTTTTCAAAAAATATCGAGCGGCCATCAGCGGTACGGAAAAAATGGATTGACCCAGTATATATTTATATATATAATATAATATATATATATATATATAATATATACTATATATATATATATAATATAAATATATATATATATATATATATATAGTATATATTATATTATATATATATTATATATAAATATATATACGTATATATATATATAATATATATAATATATATATAATATATATATATATATATATATATATATATATATATATATATTATATATATATATATAATATATATATATATATATATATATATATATATATATATATAAATATAATATATAATATATATATATTATATATATATATATAAAATAAAATATATATAAATATATATATATATATATATATATATATATATATATAATATATATATATATATATACTATATATATATATATATTAATTATATATATATAATAACTATATATATTATATATACACACATCTACCCCTCTCAACAATGCGATCAGGCAACATGACAGATATCTATCACCAGACAGCACGACTACCTACGAGACCTATACCGCTACACATACTATTAACAAATATAGACGCAGATATAATCAGCTACCACTTAAGAAATAACATAACAGGATGATTCATAAAAACATAATACATAAAAATCTGCAGTATCAACGCTATACCATACATCAGATAACCTATACGCAATCACGAGGTAGTCAATAACAATAAGGCAACATGTATACCTAAATATATTAAACATCTCAGATAAATCATATCTCTTCTTGCTCCATCTATATAATAATCTGTTATCCTGACACTCAATACTATGATACTGATGTCACTAACTCACGCATAATCCATACCGCCTATCTGATAATCACACTGAGCTAACATCGTACTCTTCAAATCTCAGTAATACAACATATTTCATACATCTCCCACATTAATCAGCAATAATTTAATATGATCCCATGCTACAACTGATCACAAAATAAGACAAGACACCAGCTCACGATCTCGCGCATACATTAACACAACTAATTCTCAATCCACTGACCACGCCTCATTTTTTCATAGCCCTTACCGCCCCCCTCTACGCCTCCAGTGCCCACAAGGGGGCGTTATCACCCACTTTGAGAAACACTGCATTAGAAAATACTCAAATGGACACATATACGAGTTATATGTGATGGAGTTATATGTTAGTCTATTATTTATATATATAATATATATATAATATATATATATAATATAGTATATTAAATATAGATGAGATGTATTTAGAATATAAGTATAATAAAATATATTTATACAGTATAATATATAAGAACGCCTCGTGGCGCAGGAGTTTGAGTCTCCGCCTCTCATACGAGAGGACGCTGTTCAAATCCCTGCTCGCGTTTAGCGAGTTTGGGTTTTATCGTACCTGGCAAAGATTATATTCTCAACTTGCGTAACACGTTTTGCGCTGTTTGGGATAGCCGGTCTTTAAGTTCGATTTCCTGTGGTCCCCCGTGTTACCTCTCTCTCTGCAAATATTTTATTTTATTTTTTTTTTTTTTTTTATTTTTTTTTATTTTTTGTTATTTTTGTTTTTTTTTTTTTTTTGGGGATAAAGCATGGTTAAAAGGTAGTTATATTTTGAAGGGTTAAATTCTGGGTTGAATAAGCACGCGTCGAGATGGTTTATGATTTATTACGATTGTAAAGAGAGGAGCGGTTGTCACGATGAAGTTGCGTGTGGCTTCTCTATCTCTTATATCTCTCAGTAGGCTAGCAAAGCCCCCTGCCCCAGACGCCACAGACCTCCCCCAGTGACAATGCCGCGAGCACACTCTGCTCTCCGGTCCTGAAATTGTTGGTCAGCTGTCAGATGAGAGCTAGGTGTGCGCACATTAAGGTCACTAGAAGCTTCGACCACTCTGTGAGCTTACGTTTGCAGTTGCGTCCCACCTTGCAGAAGCTTGAGTTACGTACAGTCGCCACAGTGATGGACCGAATCAGAGAGGGCCCAGCAAAGAATACGTTGATTGTGATGATGCTTTCGGCTGGGTCATGGTCACTTCAGGTGATCACCAATTTGAAGGGGTTAAATTCTGGTGTTGAATAACCACCTTCAATAGATGATATTAGATGTTAAAGAAGTGGCGTTGTTCACGATGAAGTGGCGTTTCTTCCGGTAGTGCTGCTTTAGGGATTCCTCAGTTGGGCTAGCAGCCCCGCTGCCCCCAGACGCCACAAATAATATAGATATATATATATATATATATATATATATAGAGTATATATATATATATATATATATATATATTAGTATAATATTATATATATATATTATATTATATATATAGTATATAGTATATATATATTTTCATTCATCATCGATACGTAATACTACTGTCATCTTCTCACTTTATATGAGTGCGAGAGAGCGAGTGAGTGTTCAAAGATAATGGTAAAAAATTTGGTAGCTTATAAGAATGCTAAAAGATAAAGGTAAAGTGGTTTCTATATATAGTATACGTAAATGCGCTTTAGTTTTCCGTCTGGCTGTCTGTATGTGTTTTTTTTACTAAATATCTTTTATCTACGAAACTAAATAAGTTACCAAACTCAAAATTAAAATGGGCGGACGTTAAAAGTATTGAGGAAATCGAAATAACTCATTCGGAAAGGAGTCGTAAATAAACATATTATTTAGTATGATCAGGTAGGTTAGTAGGGTTTTTAATTATTTTATTTAAGCGTCTCTTCTCTATAATATGTTAGTAAATTGATTATCCTGTCTGTCATTAGCACTACACAACAACAGTATTCACTTTCCAAATATAGGCAATCTACTCTATTATACAAATTATATTTAGTAAAACACATACAGACAGCCATATTGAAAAACTTAAGCACGATTATGTCATAACTAATAATTATAGAACACTTTATCTATGTTTCTTATGTGACCTATAAGATTAATATATATACATAATTGAATCACCCTGTATTATGATGAGTGAGCGTATATATGAGTATAATATATAATATATATGATTTATATAAGGTGAGATATTATAGAGGTTATTTATATGTGTATTTAGTGATTATATTATTATTATATATATAACTATAGAGTGAGTAATATATATATAATAAGTGATTGAAATAGAGTATTATATATAATATATACAGTATTTAGATAATATATATGGTTATGTTTATTGTTGTTAATTATATAATAGTATAGTAGTGTGTAATTATTATATATATATATAATAGAAGTGTATATTATAGGTTTTTTTATAAGGTGTGTGGAGTGTCATATATATATATATTATATATTTGTTATTAATGAAGAGGTGTATATTATATGAGTATCTATCTCATCTAGCCGATTTCTCCCAAGGTACTTAGCAGTTCATTCGAGAGAGAAGAAAAGCTGAGTAGAAGAATATGACAAAAGTCGAAAAGACAAGCCCAGGCGACGAGCGCCGCGCTGCGGTGTTATCTATATATGAGGTGTAAGAACCCGTCGCAATCGAGTAATCCACCCTAGAGACTTCACGGATCTCTATCGAGAACCCACATGTAAATCGTCAGAGTATAGAGTCTCCCTTAGCCCTAGTGAGCCACAACCATACACCCTCACAAAACCCAGCAATTCTCTCCTATTAGCCCTTGGATTCTCTCTCTTGCAGCGCAAACTCGCATTTCTCGTCCTCAGTACACTCGATTATCGACTCAATGCGCATCTGTTCCTGCGCTCCAGCTGGTCGGTTCTCTCTATATCTATGAGGGGTCTCTATCCGACGGGGGATACATGCCGCTTAACGCAACAAGCGTGATGCGAGTGTCGATCGCCGTTGCCGAGCGGGATGACCAAAACCATCTCACGATACTTTCATTAGTCTCTCGTTGTACCCCTTTCTTCCCATCCACACAACTTTCTCTAATACGGTGTCTTATGTCCCATTTGATTCAATTCTTCTCACACCTGCACGGCCCCTAGAGATTGTCCATGCTGAAACACATTGGAAACTTTAGATTCTATACTTCTTATTTCCAGCCATGAGGTCTGTCACGTACTATACAATAACACAGGTGAACAACATACTCTCATTGCAAGACTCATAGGCGCACTCAAGACTGTAGGTCCCTTTACATTCACCAACGATTGAATTTCACCAGCCAACCTTCCTGCCATTCACAACCTTCCTTCTTGCACTCTGCATCATCTGTTCCCTTTCATCCAACATATTGATACCCAAAGTATTTAAACTCAGACACTTGTTCCAGCTGCTCACCATCGAACAAACTTGCACACTGAGGACTGTCCTCACTCAACAACCATAACCTTACTCTTATCTACGTTTACTTTCAAAAGCCTCCTTTTACACACATCTCTACCAATCTTCTCAAAACTCTCTTCAGATTCGCCACACAAAACCAGAAATCATCGCGCAGTGATAATAGGTTAGGGCACCCTGCCACTCATCTCCAGTTCTCCATCATGTCTAACACATTCCTGCCACCCCCATCTCTGAATTCTTTCATACCCATCCATATACAAATTGAATGAACCAAGGAGACATAACACAACCCTGCCTCACCCACTTGCTATAATAGTAAAGACCAATCACTTTTGACACAGCATTTGATTTCTTAACAGCGCTCACTATCGTGCATACATACTTTTGATTCCATTCAAGAATCCTGACCCACCAGCACCATATATCATTAACACCTGCCATAGAGCTTCCCTGATTATCCCTATTAGTACGCCTACATTGCCAATCCAGTAAGTAAACCTAAATATAAGTTTATTCTTGTCTGCCTGGTCTCATTTTTCTCAATCATTTGCTCAATGTAGAAGTATTGACGCGCAGCTACTTTAGCCATCTCTGCACGCCCCTGGTTCACCAATGCGAGTCCATTCGTCACCGTAACAACTCTGAGGCAGATATATGACCTATCATTATATCTTACGCGTGGGTGAGAAATCTATCAATTGAATATATTCTATGCGGTTAATTCTACAGTTCCGTGTGATATCTCCCTTGAGTTAATAAGTACTTATTACTGCTCTCCTCCAATCCTTGGAACTATACCCTCCATAAACGCTTTATTACACAACTTTCAGATCCAATCAATCACCATCTCCCTAAATTCTTGATCATTTTCACCGTTTAATTGTACATCTATCTGCTGCAGATACCATCTAACTTTCTCACTCTACCCATTATCCTCCTCCCATATTAAACTCACACCCATACCTTCGCGTTGCGTTTTGACCTTCTGTATATCTCTTATCTAACACTTTCGAGCGTAATCAGCGCGTTTCGATGACGTGCCGAGATGATGTGTCATATTCGAAATGTCTATCTATCTATACCAGGTTCATCATTACAATAAGCAATCATCCCTATTCTTATATTTGAGCAGTTCCATTGTTATCTCATTCTATAGCTCTAGTCGCTTTCTTCAGAAGGAGCTGTCTCTGAGCTGAAAAGTCCTCGAGTCGCATCTCCTTCCCAAACTGTTTCATTTTACCTCTCTATCTATCTCCTTTTAGTTAGAGTTCGTGTGTCTCCCCTATATAATCAAGCATTCTTCTTTGAGAAACTTGCATCATTTGCTTTTAGTACATTCAACGACGCTTTCTTTTTTTACTTTAACCGCTTGCATCACCTCTCTATGCGCGAGCGAGCGTCACTTGTAAAATTCTTATTCCTACTTTGGCACAATCCCATACTCTTTGCACTCTAACAATTGCTCCTTCATTTGCTCTCTAATAGTTGTCGAGACTTCAACATATTATATGCGCGTAGCGAAGCGATTATACTTGCGGTAGCGTTCTTACAACTTATGCGCTTATACCTGTTGCAGGCGGTGAGCTGTCTTCACTCTATATATCTCACTTCCTTTCCGTATCCCTTCCTCTCCCATCAACCCCCACCACGTTAATATGAGCGATTAGAAACAACATAATGACTCCGATAATCCTATCCTAACCCCCTCACCTGATTTAATCCAACATTATACTCAATATCTATCCGTCTTCACCAAACACAAAATCAATCATACTTTTCACTATGATACCATCTCTACCTACCCAACTCTAGATACTTATGGATACTCTAGTGTTTAAAGAAAGTATTACTTAAACACGAATACCTCTTCCTCACAGAAATCAACACCTTCCTACCATTCTCATTTCTTCCCGAACACTCAAAAAACCACCTGTTATACCATCCTTTTTTGATCACCTATCTAACACTTCAAAAGGTCCCCCAACACCAATCACATTGAAGCTCCCTACTCACCCCATCCACATAACATCATTCAATTAACTCCCAAAAAATCGTACTCTTCAACGTTTTCCTCAGATGGACCTTACGTCACAACCACACATACCTTGACCTTTTCAGAAACTTAAAATTAATCCGAAACCCATTAGAATATTCTAAAGACTCACACACACCAAGAAACGCCATCTACCAGTACTCTGCTGACACATATCTATCTCTGCTAGAGATCATATATTCCTGCTCTCCCCCTCTCATTCTTTCCACGTTCACACAGCACACAACACAGAGAATCTACGACCAATCCTACTTTCGATCACATCTCACGAACACTCAATAAGTCCTCTTTTCCTTCTTCATATTTGTTTCTATTCACTAGTCCGTAGTCACAAATTCCATAATTTTAGCACTTTGTCTTAAATTACAGTCATTCAACCTCTCCCTCTTCTCCTTTCAACTATTGTACCTATGACATTCACTTGTAACCCATACGATTCATACAATTTTCGCCGAAAATCAGAAGTCACAGAAGGCCGTTTACCGCGATCACGACCATCTCCGAGCCATGCATCAGCATTCCTAGCAAGAGATAGGGGGTAGTGGGCAAGCCACCAAACTACCCGCCGTCCCCTAGTCGCCGTTCTACGACACGTCAGGACATACAGTGGCATATCTTTCGTCTCCCCACACACTAGGATCATGTAGTAGTAGGATGCTAGTATCTAGAAGATGTATTTATGTATCTGTGTGTACTTTAGTATGGTATAATTGTGGAGAGATGTCTAGTTGATATAATCTTGTATATATATAAAGAATATAATTATATAGTAAAAAGGGTACCATTAAATAATAATATATATATATAATATAATATAATATTAATAATTATACTATATAATATATATATAATTATATATATAAATATATATATATATATATATATTATATATATATATATATATATATATATATATATATATATTTTAGGGGGTGGGGGCCTGAGAGAAAGAGAGAGAAAGCATCAATTTTCAAATCTCATAGAAAATCACCTATGACCCGCAATTTTCAAGTTGTTCAAAACAAAACAAAAGCCTTGAAAATCGGCGGGGGGGGTGGGGTGGGTGGGGGTGAGTATGACGGATTTACGAAACCAACAAAATTCAAATCTTTCAAATGTTTCTTTTTCACACTCACTAGAATATTATAAGTAACATCCAATCAATTACCCACAATATCCAGAAGCTCTGATAAACAACTGGAAGACCGAATTATCAGTATTAAATCTTAGTAGCGAAAACAGTAGTTGAGACCACAATTATCGCTAGAAAAACAGAAAATGCGAAGGGTTGTGATAAAACAAAAATTGGAGAATCCTATCCCTGGGAAAATAAATAAATAAATATATTCCTAATTAAGCAGCCCTGATCTCGTCATTTATAATAACACTATAGTAAAATAAAATAAAAATACAGAAAAAAGATATACACTTTCCGTTTCCTTTGCAACAAAAAAAAAAAAAAAAGGAACCCTACCATAACAAAGCCAATCTTTTGAAAGGCTCTATCTAAGCCTAGTGGGATGCTCCATTTGAAGAATGAAAGCGATCAAAAATATTATTTACTCAATATCGCTTTTAATAATCTCGAAGGTCTGCGTTGAGCAAGCTCGTCGGAAAACAAAGCCAGTTTGGGAGAGCTAGAAAGGACATATCTTACAGGCGAATAGCTATGACAAGGAATGAGGTACATTAGTTAGACACAAGCTTTTTATACCTCTGCCAAAACAAGCAAAAGCGGTTGGCAACGAGTATAAAACACTAATTACAGTTTATTTATTAAACTATCAGGAATAACTTTAAAACGTGTAATATAATTACTAATCATAAGTGAAAAATCATTACACAAAAAAAGTAGCGAGTACCAAAAAATTGACATAGCAATTTCAGAGGTGAACTATGAAAACTTCTCACATGTTAGTAACTTGATGTTAGTTTTGGTAATAATATAGCAGAACAGTTATATCTCAGATTTTTATAAACATCTCAGCAGAGAATCTAAAAAAATTATAATGAAGAATAAAAAATAAAATAAAATAGGTGACGTCTTTAGGAAAAAAGTTAGAGCCTCACAAAGGTTGGAAAATCCCATAGACTTTTCTTATACTCCGACTAAATAAGACTTTGTTTTATCGCATTATAAGTCTTGGGCGACTATAGAAAAGGCGAGGTAAATTTATAACACTTTAGGCCCTACAGGCCAAACAAAGGTAATAGTTGAGTTAACAGATTCTAAAAAAAATCAATATTTTTTAAAATCAATCAATGTTTTGATATTCCTAACCCAACGGAAATTAAACACTCTCCCAACACAACTTCAGCGACAGAAAACACACCCTTACCACAATCTACAAACAACTCCTCAGAACTAATATAAACTATGCCTCCCCCGCATGGTTCTCAGCACTATCACAATCCAACCTAAATAAATTGCAAGTTACACAAAACACTGCCCTTAGAATAATCACTGGATGTACCAAAACAACCCCCATCCAGCATTTACACGACGAGACACACATCCTTCCCATCCCTGCCCACTTGAAGATGGTAGGGACTCAATTTTTCCAGAAAACACTCAATCCAACCCATCCATGCCACCAAATACTCTCCAACCCCTCCCGACACAGACTAAAATCCCCCCCCTCCTCACCAGCCAAACTTTATAATGACATCTACAACAACATTCCTCCCCCACCCCCAAATAGGTCTTGGCTCTCTCACATCCATACACAATTAACTAACACATATCTACAAAATCGCCCCAATAACAATCTACTAAACACCCCATCCCCAAACATCTCCCCTACAGAAGAATCACTGTCCAGAAGAAACCAAATTAACCTCGCCCGGTGCAGATCAGGCCACCACCCAAATCTTATGCAATATAAATTCAGATTCAAACTTGACAACGTTATATCCCCTATCTGCACTAGATGTCGTATATCCCCGGACACAATGGAGCACTTCCTTCTGGAGTGCCCCGCCCTCGACGCTCCCCGTACCACCTTTACTGTAACTTCTATTCTTGACCTGTGGAACCGCCCAAGTGCTGTGACCGGCTTTCTGGAGGCAGTGTGGCCCCTCCAATAAGGTGGGCCAGGGGCAGAAATGTATGTATGTATGTATATATATATATATATATATATATATATATATATATATATATATATATATATATATATATATATATATATATATATATATATATATAATCTCTCTACTCACTACATATATAAATTTAAATTTAAAATATATATATATAAATATATATATATATATATATATATACTTTCTTTCTTTCTTTATCTTCCTTTATTTTCCCAAGAATGGGAGTAAGGTGCGTGACGAGCATCGGAAAAGAAAAGCAGTAGAAGAGCATGACATAAGTCGAAAAGAAAGCCCAGCCTTACCGCCCCTCAGTACCATTAATTAGCGAGAACTCAGAAAATTCACCCTAGAGCTTCATGGGACTGCGACGAACTCTCACTATGGCATCTCTTCAGTGTGGGGTTCATCCCTTGGCCCAGGTGGGCCACAACCATACCCCCTCACAATCCCCCGCCATTCACTCCTGTTATGCACCTTTCTTCTCGCCTCTACCAAACTCACATTTCTCTCCTTCAGACATTCGTTCACCGACTCAATCCACTTTCTCTTCGGTCTCCCAGCCGGTCGGTTCCAACACACTCTCCACTATACATCCGCTTAACCAACCGACTATCATTCATCCTTTCCACATGGCCAAACCATCTCAACATACTTTCATTTATTCTCTCATTTACCCCTTTCTCCACACCACACATCTCTCTAATACGTTCATTCCTCATTTTATTAATTCTTCTCACACCTAGCATGCCATTCCTAAGATTATGCATCTGTTAAGCTTAAAGTTTGTTTTGTGTTAAGTTTCCGTCCCATAGTCTCACTACCATACAATAACACAGGTAACAACATACCCTCATGTAAGACTCTAGCGCACTCAAGACTTAGTCCCTTTACATTCACCAACGATTTAATTGCACCAGCAACCTTCCTGCCATTCACAACTTTCCTACTACACTCTGCATCATCCGTTCCCTTCTCATCCAACACATACCCTAAATATTTAAACTCAGACACTTGCTCCAGCTGCTCACCATCTAACATAACTTCACACTGAGGACTGTCCTCACTCACAACCATAACCTTACTCATATCTACGTTTACTTTCAAACCCCTCCTTTTACATACCTGCCAAATCTCTGCCAATCCTCTCAAACTCTCTTCAGATTCCACACAGAACCAAATCATCCGCATATAATAGGTGGGCACCCTCCACTCATCTCATTCTCCATCATTCTAACACCATTTCCTGTAAAATCCCCTCTAATTCTTTCATAACCATCTATATACAAATTGAATAACCAAGGAGACATAACACAACCCTGTCTCACTCCATATTAATCCTAAATATATATATATATATATATATATATATATATATATATATATATATATATATATATATATATATATATATCCATACAAATGTTTTTAGTTTTATGTCTTCTTTCTTTTATATATATATAGGGTGATTCAAAACCTCTGCAACAAACTCGGAGGGCTGATAGAGCAAACGATAAGGAACATTTATTGTTAAAAGCTATGTTGTATGACGCTTCGTTTCAAAGTTACGGATGATGTAAGGTAAACCACGTGATGTTGTTTGACGCGTCGTTACTTCGTAACCGGAGATTTTAGGTATTCTATATATATTATGTATGTGTGCGTGCGTACATCTGTGTACTCCGAGGGTTGATAGAGGTAACAATAAGGATATTTTGTTAAACAACGTATGTGTTTTGACGCGAGGTTGTAAAGCAAACAATGGTAGCTTGTTATGAAATCATTTTATTGAGGAAAATTACAGGAGGTGTTCAAAGTGTCTGCCCTGTACCTGATTACATTCGTTACATCACCGTGCCATTGCCTGTCGGACTCTACCGAACATGCCCTCACTGTGTCTGATTTGATCAAACGCAGTGAATATTCGCTGAATCAGTTCCTCTCTTGTGTTGACTGGGTTAATGTACACAACACACTTCACATGCCCCCAAAGAAAATAATCTAGGGGCGTGAGGTCGGGCGATCTTGCAAGCCACGCAACAGGTCCCCCTCTCTCTATCCATTTGTCAGTGTAGACTCTGTTCAGATGCGCCCGTACTTGGTGGCTGAAGTGCGCTGGAGCGCCATCATGTTGGAACCACGTCTCTGCGGGTCGCAAGGGGTATGTCGTCCATGAGCTGCGGAAGCGTGTTCTGGAGTAGTTGCAGGTACGCAGGTCCATCCAAACGGTGTGGAATGATGACAGGTCCTAGCAGATAATCCCCAAGAATTCCACCCCAGATGTTTACGATAAATTTCGCCTGGTGAACTCTGATGAACATTGCGTGCGGATTGTCCTCGTCCCATATGTGGCTGTTTCTGCTGTTTAAAGTAGCCATCACGTGTGAAGCACGCCTCATCGGTAAACAAGACATGTGCAGGAAAGGCAGGATTATTGGAATAATCGCACACGGGGTGCGAAGTCGTTTGGCCCAAGTCCTTGTACTTTCTGTAGGTGGTATGCATGGAGGCTTTGCTCTTGCAAGACCCAAACCACAGACGACTGATTTGAACCCATGGCATGGGCAATGGCGCGTGTGCTAGTCGACGGGTCGTTGGCGACTCTCTCAAGCACCTCTTTTTCAAACGCAGGAGTCCTCGTATTACGCGGTCTTCCACCAATGCACCGGGGACGAAGGGTCCCATTATCTCGAAGGTGCTGATGAAGGCGAGCAAACATTGTGTGGTGGGGGTGATTTCTGTGTGGAAACCGTTCCCGGTACATGAGGTGCGCTCTTCGTCCATTTCCGTTCGCCGCACCGTAACACATTATCATGTCGGTTAACTCGGGAAGAGTGTAGTGATCCATTCGTAATCGATGCCTACACTGTACTGAATCAACGATAAATTGGGCAAGGTAAAGGTATTGCCACGTGTTTCCGAAGGACGTTAAGCGTACACACATGCACGCACGCACAAACACATTAAAATTGAGTAACCTAAATCGTCGGTAACCTACATGCGACGCGTCACACAATATAAACTAGTGTACCTTCAATCGTCCGTAACTTTGAAACGAAGCGTCATACAACATAGGTTATTTAACAATAAATGTTCCTTATCGTTTGCTCTATCAGCCCTCCGAGTTTGTCGCAGAGGTGTTTTGAATCACCCTGTATATATATATATATATATATATATATATATATATATATATATATATATATATATATATATATATATATATATATATATATATATATATATGTATACAGTTTTATATATATATATATATATATATATATATATATATATATATATATATATATATATATATATATATATATTTAAGCCCATTAGGCTACCCAATGTAAAAAAAAAAAAAAAAAAAAAGAGAGAGAGAGAGAGAGAGAGAGAGAGAGAGAGAGAGAGAGAGAGAGAGAGAGAGAGAGAGAGAGAGAGAGAGAGAGTGAGAGAGAGAGAGAGAGAGAGAGAGAGAGAGAGAGAGAGAGAGAGAGAGAGAGAGAGAGAGAGAGAGAGAGAGAGAGAGAGAGAAGAGAGAGAGAGAGAGAGAGAGAGAGAGAGAGAGAGAGAGAGAGAGAGAGAGAGAGAGAGAGAGAGAGAGAGAGAGAGAGAGAGAGAGAGAGAGAGAGAGAGAGAGAGAGAGAGAGAGAGAGAGAGAGAGAGAGAGAGAGAGAGAGAGAGAGAGAGAGAGAGAGAGAGAGAGAGAGAGAGAGAGAGAGAGAGAGAGAGAGAGAGAGAGAGAGAGAGAGAGAGAGAGAGAGAGAGAGAGAGAGAGAGAGAGAGAGAGAGAGAGAGAGAGAGAGAGAGAGAGAGAGAGAGAGAGAGAGAGAGAGAGAGAGAGAGAGAGAGAGAGAGAGAGAGAGAGAGAGAGAGAGAGAGAGAGAGATCTATGTTAAGCTTACATTTAAAGCAATGTTGATCCATCTACGTTAGGTTTACATGTACGACATCGACGATCCATATGGGCTAGGTTTAGGTATACGGCATCGACGATCCATATAGGTTAGGTTTCGGTTTAGGACCTTCCTAGTTCTGGTTATGATAAGACTTGTTAAGTATACACATACTTAACTAAACCTATAATAATCTGAACTAGGAAGGTTTAAACCGAAACCTATATGAACGTCGATGCTGTAGACCTAAACGTAAACTATGGATCGTCGATGCCATAGACTTAAACCTAACCAATATGGATCGTCGTCCGTCGATGTCGTAGGCCAAAACCTAACCTAGATTGATATACATTGCTGTAAACATAAGTCATAATAACCTAGAAGCTTTGACTATCCTTAATATATATATATATATATATATATATATATATATATATATATATATATATATATATATATATATATATATATATATATATATATATATATATATATATATATAGGTTTATCTATATATATATACATCTCTATATATATATATATATATATATATATATATATATTTATATATCTATATAAATATATATATATATATATATATATATATATATATATATATATATATATATATATAGGTATATATATATATATATATATATATATATATATATATATATATATATATATATATATATATATATATATATATATATATATATATATATATATATATATATATATATATATATATATATATATATAGTTAATACAGTACTTAGTTAATTACGTTATTAGCCAAACATACTGGAGGAGGATTCATGCCAATCAATTCCGTCAATATCTGTTGGAATTCTCGCAAGTCCGCTCTGGCAATACCTGTAGGAGGATATTCACGGAACAAGGACTAAGAAAAAGATTTGGCTATGATTATAAGCAGTAATCTGAAAGTTTCTAATGAGTGTTTGGAAGCAAGGAATAAAGCTAACAAGATGCTAGGTATAATAAATCGCAATGTAGCCTACTAAAGCAAGGAAGTTATATATAAGCTGTATAATAGCTACTTTAGACCAGTATTAGAGTATTGTGCACAAGTTTGGGCCCCTTATTTAATTAGAGACATAGATAAGCTACAGAGAGTGCACATAGAGCAACATGGATGGTTTCTGGGATTGAGGGCAAGAGCTATGAGCAGAAGCTGATGAAGTTAGAAATGTTTTCTGAAGAAAGGCGATTTCTTAGAGGGGACATAATACAAGTCTATATAATATTTACATCTATTTACAATACTGAGACAAATAAATTCTTTATAACAGACAATGAATGGGATTCCAGGGGACACTTAAGAAAATTAGGAAGGCATGCCATTGATATAAGAAAACATTCATTCAGTAATAGGGTTATTAATTTTTGGAATGGTTTGCCGCAGGAGGTTGTCGAGTGTGACTCACTTGCAACATTTAAGAAATACTGGACAGGCATATGGATGATTTGGGCATCATATATTTTGACTCCGAGAACGGAGGAGGACCCCACTCTTCAAGCAACAACTGAACCTTAGCATCATCGTCCACAGACAAATCAACCACTTCGACTAGACGGTTCGGAGGGACAGCAGGGTCCACCAAGACCTCTTCCCCAGCCCGAACAACGTCAGCGAACGGAACTACAAGGTCTACAATCGGGGCCTCCGCCATCTCCGTAGCTGCCTGCGCCCCATTGTTAAGAGGCGCAGCGGCCTGTTCACGTCCCAGACGAGCTACGGTGTCTTTGTAGACAGCTGACTTCCTCTTACCCCTGATTGAACCAAGGGTCTGCGTTGGGAATGCGGCTAAGAGAGCTTGTTTCATGAACCGAAAGTTCAACCCCATCAGGCGGACCTCTTCCTCAACATGAGGGTGATTTCCTCGTCTGACCACGTCATGTACGTCTGCCCTGCTCCTGCAGGACAGCCCGATCGTATTCTTCGCGATTCGCCTGCTGAAAGTGGACCCTCCGTAGGTCCGTAACACCAACCGGCAGACATGACAGCACTCGCGAGCCAGCTACACCATGTCTACCAATCCCACGACCCTATGGGGAGATTACCCGAGAGAGTAAATGGAAACCAGGGAACTTGAAGCCTCAAAACGGTACATGGGACAGTGGTCTACAAAGTGGGGTACGAGTACCCCAGGGGTTACTCAAAGTGATACTTGGGGGTACGCCAAAGAAGTAGGCTCAAGATCACTTGCGAGCGTATGATTGTGTATCACTAAATGCAATGTTTTCTCATTGGTCGCTGTTTTATATTCTATTATATATATAGGTTGGAAAAAAAACATGTTTTTTAAAAAAAACAAAAAAACCATTGTTTTTCTTAAAAAAAAAAACTTTACAATGGTTTGTTTGTTTTTTTTGGTTTTATAGCTATTTCTTTAATATCAATGGGGTTTTTATGTTTTAATAGATTTAAATTTTAAAGTCACTACTGGAAACTGTTATACACAGGTGCTAACACATATTTTAGAAATTCCTTTAACTGAAATTCTCTTAGATTCATTAATTTCAAATTTTCTTTGAAACTGTAAACTGAGTATAAATATTATAGTTTATTGAGTTTTACATAACTCATAAGTAAAAAATAAGAGGTATATTATATATTATATAAACTCTATCTGAAAAAAAAGTTATACTAAAGATATTACCAAAAAACATAAAAAACGCTAAAAGAAAAGTTATTTCCAAATCGTAACCTATAATGACCTATACTAAGTGAATTCTTATACGCTTTAATTTGAATACTAGGAATATATATATATATATATATATTATATATATAATATATAAAATATATATATTATATAATAATATATATATACTGATATATATATATATATATTATATATTATATATATTACTGATAATAGTATTAATATATATATATATATATATATTATATATATATATATAGAAAGAAGAGAGAGAGATGAGAGAGGATGGAGAGAGATAAGAGAGAGAGAGAGATTCGTCATTAAAAGTCGAAACGAAATTATCATTAAGAAATTTTATACAAAAACTAATTTCCCTGCTTAGCTGTTCCCTCCTCAACCTATTTCTAATTGTTGCTGTTGCACAAGTCCAGAAAGGAAAATACCCTATCAACATTAGCAGTTTGATAAAAGTTGCTACAATCATGCTATATTCTTATATGAGACCTTTCTCATCTAATTTCTTCTTTGAGCAGGATCTGTACCAAGAGAAGAGTGGCACTGCTGACAACAAGACTCATCAAATAGGGTAAATTTTATGAAATGAGGATGAATTTGCCTGCTTAATTTGATTCCCATAAATTCCACTGCTTTTGAATACTCCATCCTTGGAAGTACTGTGGTTGATATCTTGGGTAAAAATATATTTGCCAATAAGTGAGCTTCTGTTACTAGCCTGATGATACCTCCTTTTTACCTTTGTTTTAAATCTTGTCTTTGAGTGTGATTAAGTGTTCTAGCTCCATATTCATATTTTCCAAATATAAACATCATCACTTAGTACAGTCATTGCCTTCTAGCTTGTTATCTGATGGGCCACACACTACAATAAATGAGTATTTATTATGAATCTTTGAAATGTGCATCGAGGATAAAAATGAAATCCTCCAAGAGCTCAAAAACAAGAATCATGTTTTAAACATGTTAATGAAAAATTAGTATATATATAAATATATATATATAATTATACTTATTCAGCCTTTGAGTACTCAGCATTTATGGGATGAGAAACGGGTGCTTTAAAACTACGTTTGTATGCGTCTTTTTTGGGACGTGGTATGCCCAGTGTTTAGAGCATCCCGGGTCTTTAACTCGAGCCAACGCGGGCAACGTTCGAATCCCGTGACGAAGAGTAAAATTCTTCTGTGACTCATTCAATTATCCCCAAAAATTGAAACCTAAAAAGACCCCAATTCCCCATCCTCCTATTGCCCAATCTCTCTTTTCTCCTATCCTTCTACGAGAGATCAGGAGAAATGAAATATTAAAAAAATAATATCCCCACAACATCACCCTCCAGAATTCCGAACATTGGATTAAAGCAATCAGTTCAAACAAAACAACAGCCCTTACCTCCCTCACATAACACACATAAGTAATGGCTTCAACCAATCCCCATCCCACACAAATCCATACTTACAGCCATCGATATTAACAAAACATTTGACACTGACTGTCCCCACATTTATCCTTATACAAAAAATTCTCCACCCCCTAGAAAACAATGATCAAAAAGTGCTTTCAAACTTTTCCTCCACATAATATCCAAAGTCTCATAAAAGAACACCCTCTCACACTTCATAAACTTGCAAAACGGACCGCGTACCACAGGCCCGCTTCTCTCTTCCATTCCTCCTTCATCTCTTTACAAGCAATCTGCCCAACCCCCTACAACCAATTCCACCAAACTAATACTTACGCAGAGAGCATCAGTCTCATTCCCAAACCCACTTGTCTAAACTCACAATGCCCCACCCAGCCCCACACCCAAGACATACCATTACAATTATTACACGAAACATTACAGCTAACCACCTAAATAGTACCGATACAGCCTTCCCCCTTTAAATCCTTCCTATTACCTCCTAACCACTGGCCGCCACCAATCCTCCGTCCACGCAATCAGTCACTTGACAACAACCTCCTTCCCTAAACAAAAAAAACCCCAAAAATATCTAGACTCAAACTTACGAAACGAATATGACTTTCTCCCCCCACATCGACCAAATTACTCCCTCAACCCAACGGAAATTAAACACCCTCCGAACTCTCTCCCAGCACAACTTCAGTGACAGAAAACACACCCTTACCACAATCACAAACAACCAGAAACTAATATCGAAACTATGCTCTCCCCCGCATGTTCTCACACATATCACAATCCAACCTAAATAATATTGCGCAAGTTACACAAACACCTGCCACTTAGGAATAATCACTGGATTAACCAAAAACAACCCCCATCCAGCATTTACATGAGAGACACACATACCTTCCCCTCCCTGCCCACTGAAGATTAGAACCACACAACGCCTTAGACACAATTTTTCCAAGAACAACACTCAATCCAAACCATCCATGCCACCAAATAAACTCGCCAAAACCCCCCCCCCGACACAGACTAAAATCCCCCTCCTCCACCACCAAACTTATAATGACCTATCTACACACACATTCCCTCCCACCCCCGAAATAGGTCTTCGGCTCTCTCACATCCATACACAATAAACTAACACATATCTAAAAATCGCCACCCCAATAACAATCTACTAAACACGCCATCCCCAAACATCTCCCCAACAGAAGATCACCGTCCAGAAGAAACCAAATTAAACTCGCCCGGAAGATCAGGCCAACACCCAAATCTTATGCAATTATAAATTCAGATCAAACTCGACAACGTTAGATCCCCTATTCTGCACTAGATTCGATATATCCCCGTACACAATGAGCTACTTCACTCTTCTGGAGTGCCCGCCTCGACGCTCCACGTACCACTTTACTGTAACTTCTATTCTTGACCGTGGAACCGCCCTAGTGCTGTGACCGGCTTCCTGAGCAGTGTGTGGCCCCGTTCCAATAATGTGCCAGGGGCAAAATGTATGTAGTATGCTATATATTATATATATATATATTATTATTATATATAATATATATAGTATTATATATATATAAAGATATATATTAATATAATATATATACAATATCATAATATTTATAACTCTATATACCTCATCATTCTCACATAATAATATAAAACTCAGCAAGAAAATTTTTTATTGCTCAGTTACTACTTCGATTGAAAAATTGGAGAAACCATATCAAAAATTGCTAAGACGAAACACCAATATATCACAATACATTCTTAAAATATTTTATGCCATGTTTTTTTTGGTTTAAACCATTTGGTCCTTCGATACTCTTGTTCCGTGGAGCTCTCTACCGAACACACCTCATGGTTTAAACCTCAATGGTTTAAACCAAATGGTTAAACCATCCCACCCAACTATCATAATATTAATCCATTATATGTAAGTCCCCTGTATTTTCACTCTCTACACGGCATAAGAACGTTAGAAGTTAATTTTTTAGTATGCTGAAAGCTGTTACCTAGCCTATTAGGGACATCTTCTATTTATGCTCATAGTTTGAGATACGCAATCAAAAAAGATTGAAGATCACTGGTCTACCCCATAATTACTAAGCGAATCTGCGAATAATATATAATATATATATATATATACTAATAATACCTATATATATATATTATATATATAACTATATATATATATTATATATACTATATATTATTAGTCATATTTTATAGCGATAAAGGTACTGCTTTAGGTCTTTAAGTCTTTAAATTTGTAGGTTATTAAAATGTGAGTACTTGTATCAGTATCGCGACCAAAATTTGCGTATCCGAGATGCAACACTAAGCTAATAATAATCATAATATAATCATAATATAATATATATATACTATAATTATATATATATAAATACTATACTATATATATACTATATATACTATATATAGTAATATATATAACATTCGCCTCACTCACTCATAATATTCAAACCATTACTCTCCGCTTACTTATATTCCTAAACAATCCTTTAATAACACCTCGCGAGTACTCGCATGAAATTTCGCCATCGTGGTTGGTACTTTTTTGACCCAACCAAATTACCACACTTTAATATCATTATAAATTGAATATTTACATAAACTGATTCAACTTCTGTCTCCACTCAAAACGTCAAACATCTACAAAATAATAAATCAATAATAATGAATAAATAATACATATAATAATAAATGAATAATATAATAATATAATAACTAAATAATAATAATAATAAAATAAATATAAATAATTTCTGTTCTTTATTGTATTCTAACAAGCGAAAAAAAACACATAATCCAAAAGAGACATCAAACATTACATCTACAGCTTTAGCACTTGAATTCTCTGCAACCATGGGGCGAATGTCAGACTTTTATGATTTCCATGTCGACAAGCCCTTCATCAAACTCAAATTCAACATTTGGTTCCCTCATTTCTGACTTTACTGATGCCTTTTGGTCTAATTCTTCATTTTTATGATTACTCATTGACAAATTTTTTGAAAAAGAAACTGGTAATTAAATAAAAAGCTCTAAGTAAGTTGAACTTTTGGAATCCAACCAACTACCAAGAAAAATTGTATTAGAGATTTCTGTTAATCGACTCATATTGAAGATCAATCACAATACGTTTATAAAAATAGATATCCTATAATATTTAATATATATATTTAATATATATAAATACAGCCCAATTTGATATATAAATTTACATATCCATATATATATATATATATATATCATATATAACTATATATATATATTAACCCTATATATATATACATAGTATATATATAATAATATTATCTAATGGGTTATAATATATATATCACCGTATATATATATTATATATATATATAATATATAATATATATATATAATATATTAATTATCTATGCTTCCTCTCTATCAAGCAAATCCCTATATACCATTCATTGTACGTATTTAAACTATATCACTATATATACCTATATATATACTTATTATACATACTATATAAACATCTTTCCATCAAAACAAAGCGAAGTAGATTGCAAGATTGAGATGATTTGGACATGATAGGGAGTTGGATTAGACTACTTAAAAACAATCAGACTAAACTAGATACTTAAAAAGCAATAATTTTATTGACAGATGAATACAAATGAATGTATGGCATTTATCATTCAAATTCTTAAAATTAAGAAAATAGAGAAATCCAGTTATTTTATACATTTAAATTAAATGAATTTAATGATGTAGATAGTGTGATTAAAATCCCCAGTTACCTTAGAATCAACTTAACTGTCATGCTAAACTAGTCCACGCAAACTTTCTTACATTCATCTATCATCAACAAAAAGAAAAATTGCTTCTTTTGTTTGTTTGCAACAAATTATTAATAACATATTATATTATTAAATATAAAAATAAGACTAATATAAAAAAAAAACTTTTATTATTTATTAAAAAATACTCTTTCGGACGGGCGATGTTTTTGACTTGACCTCTGCCATGCAAAATCTTTTAGGTATAAAACAGGGTCATCACTGAAATTTTGTAATTGATTTCCCTGACTTTCCCCGACTATCCTTGGACCAAATCCGCAAATATTCCCTGACCAGCCGTTTTTCATTTCTTGCATTATAAAAATAGCTATCTATTAATCATTATTGCAGTCTTTTTACTAAGTTCATACATTAAATTATTAAAAATTTACCTAAAAAATTGTTCATCATCATGGATGAAATTTAAAAAAAAATATTTATTTTTTTTTTTTTAGCTAAATGGCCTATACCTTCCCATAGCCATCCAACGCACTCCTTTTTAATTTTTTCAAAAGTAATACAGTTTTATTTATACAAAAAGAAAATAAATTAAATAGCTTACATTAAAAGCCTAGGTGAATAACACAGTGATCACAAAGTTCTAAATGGGGAGATTAGTTAATTTTCATTCTCAAGCATCTGAATTTATTTTTTATAGCGTCTTCTTCTGACAAACCTTCAGTTTTAACATCTTTCTCTGCTATTCAAGTTTAATCTGTATGGATAATTTCTTTTTTCAACCTTTTTATTATCTTCTTCTTGTTCTGTTTCGACCCCATCGTTGTCAATTCCGCCTTTCCGATTTTCTCTACACTTGTCAACATTTTAGCAGTATAGCAACTTTATAACACTTTCATGAGATCTTGTAGCATTGTGCATTGTTTGAGGGATTGCATTAATTTTCAGCACAGCACACACTTTCACTAATAATTGTCATTATTAGAACACATAACGAAAAAAGTTTTTCAATGATTGATTGGTTCCTTTGCGAATTCTGATTTAAATTCAATGAGTTTACCCTCCTTGAATGGGGAAACGTACGGCTTGGCGTCCATCTTAGATAGATCACACTTTACATTATCTACAGTATGCCTTGGAACTATCAAGCTCCTGTTACCAACCACACGATAAATCTGTGGGTTCGTTTTACGTCCAACCACCTGGTCGTTAAAGTTAATTTTTTGTAAAAGTTATTTTATAAATGAAACTTAATAAATTAACCTTCCAACTGCACAAAAATCTAAAATCACTTGTAACCTAAAAAAAAAACTCAAAAAGTATAATCCCTAAAAGAAAAATATAACAGATTAAGTCATAAGTCATTACAGTCTTAAAACACATCCATATACCAATCACTTCAATCGAAAGGATGAAGAACAACCTTACAGGAAGAATAGGAAGAATAGTAGCTAATAGTGAACTAAAAATAAAAAGAAACATATAGAAACGAAAGATATATTGTCGCTTCCTTCAGCCCATCCTTTTCATTCAACTTATCAAATACATTCTCGTTTCCAAATTTACCCAGTAGTTAAGGAAAAAAACAATGATCAAAAATATGGAGTGGAAGAAGGAGCAATCCTCAAATTATTGAAATCCTACACATTTACCTGACTTTTTGGAATTCTCCTTAGCTTCAGCATATCTTAAAATGTTTCCCTGACCTTCCTGACTTTCCAGAAAGTGTGAACCCTGTATCAAATTGCTCCAAAATTATATTCAAACAAAATAAAGAGTGGAAAGTTTAATATGTTAGATTAAAAAATTATCTTTTTAAGAAACTTTATAAGAATACTCTAAAAAAACCTCACACATCTATGAGGAAAATAGATTTCATTTTCGTAAAAATTATCTGAAACTTTTTCACTTTTTAAATACAATTTGTGGCTCAAATCAGGGTTGCACTGGGTACTTCTCAAATAATAATGATTATAGTGAGTTAAGGAAGAAAGCAAGCAAGAAGAAGAAAAAGACAGAGAAAGAAGAAGAAGAAAAGTAAGAAGAAGAAGACAGAAGAAACTACAAACTACAGAACACCGACTATGCAAAGACTTTACAGTCCATCAAGGCTAGTCTGAGAAAGATGATTCACCGCTTAAACTAATAATTAACCCTCCTATAAACGGTGAACCCAAACGTTATTGCAAAATAGTATTGTAGTGTGATCGATGATGTCACCGGTTTAGAAAATAAAATAACCCTCTAAGTGGGCACATCAAACTCTTTATTAACAAATTAAGAGCGATAGTTGATCGATGAGGCTCACCGGCTATAGAACTTAGAAAAATACCGCTCTAATGGTGGACATCAAAATGTAATACAAAATATTATATTAATCGATGAGGTCACTGGCTTAAAACGTTAGAAATAACCTCCAAGCGGTGAACATCAAAGTTTTATTCAAATTAAGATATAGTGTGATTAAGCGACCACCGCACTTAGAGCGCTAGAATCACGAACATTTGCGGTAAATTTACCTCTAAGGTGTAAACATTAAAACTGTTCATTATAAGTTCGACGCCAAAATTCTTTTAGATTGTACTTTTAACATTATCAAATATCTTCAAAACTTAGTCAGCTTAAGATTAAATCTTTTATAAATAAGATTCGTGAATGTGTTAAAGTTCATAGACCAATTTCCTTAAAGTGTTTATACTAACTTCTTTGAATAAATCACCTGTTACCCTGTTTCACTATTCATAAGAGAGACTATCCACTTCTCAATTATATCGTAAGTAAAGAAATTTTGCTATATTGTTTAAATCGTTTATGACAAATTTATGCCCATTACTTCTGTTACACATCACATCGTTACAATCATATCTAAAGAATTGCCTGTAATCGATATTTTCAATTTATTTACTATTTTGAAGACTTCTATTAATTTCCTCTCAATCTTCTGTTTCTAAGGAATGTATATCTAATTCAGGCGTAGTCGTGGCTCGGATGATTTTACCTCTCATTCAGGACTTAATTTATTTGCTCTTTCTTTAATTCTTTCAATGTTTCTATGTCTTTTTTGAGGTAAGGGGACTCCAAACTGCACTGCGTATTCAGATGAGGCCTAACTAATGTTTTATAGAGAAGTATATTTTTCGATTATATTCAAAGTTTCTGGCCAATTAAATCCTAGATCTTATTTGCCTTTCTAACAGTTTCAGCACAATTTTTCGCCAAACGTTAAATCCTTATAATTAATACTCCTAGCATCCTTTTCTTCTCACTTGCAACTTATAATTGTGTCATCTATTGTAATCAATATTTATGTCCTACTCCCAACAGGATAACTCTTACATGTTATCTGTTATTAAATTTCATTTGCCATGTTTTTTGACCAATTACAATCTTGTTCAGTCGCTTTGAGTAATTGATAATCTTTCTCACACTTTATCGATTTCCAAGTTTCATATCATCCGCAAATTTCGAAATATTGCCTAAAAAATTATCTATCATCTATGTCACTTACATATATAATGAACAGTACTGGACCCAGGACAGATCCTTGGGGTACACCAATAGTAACATTCGTCCAATCTGAGCATTCACCATTGATAACGACTCGCTGTTGTCGATCCAAAGCCAATTTTATCCAATTAAAAGTCTTCCCAAATACAGAGCTCTTAAGCTTTTCCACATAATCTCTGATGAGGACGGTATCAAATGCCTTTGAAAGTCTAAGTAAATGACATCGAAGGGAATTATAATTCATCTTACATTTAATAACCACATTCAAAAAATCTAGCAAATTTTTTAGCATATCTATTTCTTCTAAAAACCGATGTGCGTATTTCTTAGCAATCCATATCTTCAAGATGTGGCAACTAACCTATAGTTAGGTATTTGCTCTCAAAATTTTTACCAACTATAGAATTCAAGCTAATGTCGTAGTTATTCTACCTTATGGACGATTAATTAGAAAATTTGAATCTATGAGGAACTATTCCTCTTTAAAGACTTATTGAAATCATAGTCATGGTTTAATACAAGCTCTTTCAAAATCTTTGAGATTATTGATAGAATACATCTTGTCCAGGTGTTTTTTTTATAATAGTTCATCAATCTGGAAAGCAACTTCCTCTTCCTAGAATTTCAAATGTATCTTAAAATGCTGTCTGCTATAAATAATCCCTTACTACTTCCTATGCTAGTAGGCTTCTAGATTCTCGTTCGCTAAAAAACTGCTCAGAACAAAAAATTATTAAAACGTTTTGCCATATCCACCCATGTTTGATTTAAACTTACCATTAATGTCCATAAGTCCAATGCATTCCTCATGGAAATCTTATGTTAGTAACATAATTTGATAAAACCTTTTTTAGGATTAATTGTACATTCACGAGCAATATTAATCTTCATATATTCAGTTGTTATTTTTCGATTTATTGTTTCGCAGCCTTCGCCGACAAGTTATGTAATTAATTATTATTTTCCACTTGAAGGAGACGATTCCATAGTTTATATGCTCTATTTCTATTACTTAAAGAATCTCTAATTTCTTTATTCCACCATCTTGGCTTCGATTTTGGAAAGTTGCTTCTTCTGTATGACAAATCTTTTCTTTGTCTTTAAATATTTGTAGAAAAGTTATCCCACATTACATATCTAGTTCCTGTTAATAGGTCACCGCTCAAAGTCAGTTAATTTGCCTTTTAAGTCCATTATAAATTCGATAAATTCGATATATAAATTTCTACGTGAAATAGATCCTTCTTTTGTTTTTAATACATATCTGGAAATTTAATCATCTGTTTATGATCACTTTTACCAATGGGTTCGATAACCTCAAAACTTCTAACCAAGTTCAAGAAGAAGAAGAAGAAGAAGAAGAAGAAGAAGAAGAAGAAGAAGAAGGATGGTCCTTTATTAAATAATACACTCATTTTTCTAATTCTAACTCAAACATTTAGTATATTCTTCTGTATTTTCAGTTATCAAATCCTTCCTTTTCTCTCACTCAAATTATTCTTCTTTCAATCAATTTAAACTAAATTTTCTACATATAAGATCATGCAACAGGAAATATAGTGTAATTTATTTGTTTAAAAAAAAAGTTTTTTTCTTGTTTTTAACCTACAATTGCAACTATTCACAGAAAAAAACCTATTTCAGGTGGGATTACTTGACTCATAATACTAATACTCCACCAAAGATTCTTCTGCTAATTATCGAATCAACCACATTTTGTTTTAATATTCACTACAGCAGTTTCATATCTTCCAAGACAAACATCTCAAACAAACACCTCAAAACACCTCGGGACAAAGTTTAGCTCAATTAGCACAAATATATATTCACTTCATCATGCAAACTTCATTTCCCTTCTCGAAAAAAAACACGATCATACACCCAAACAAAATCAGGAAAAGACCCTCGACCTCTCACATATCGCCCCATCTCTCTATTATCAACACTATGCAAACTAATGGAAAAAACATACTAAACAAAATATACACAATTTAAACACAATTTCTCCATGGTTTCAAAAACCACTCAACTACAACTCACTCACAACATTATACAACCCACAACCAATGGCCTAACCTTCAAAACTAATCATAAAGACAATAATCATAGCCCAATTACATCAACCGAGGTTCGATGACTTACCTAAACATAAACGATCCCAAAATAACAAAATCTAACATTCACACTAACCTAAAGAAATTGATTTCAACTTTCTATCAAAACGAACAGCACAAATCCACAATCAGAACAGAAACATTCAACAACGGAGTACCCCAATGCGCAATACTGTCCCCCACACTATTCAATCTATTTACGCTGATCTTCCCACAATCCAACATAGATCACATAATCATGACAACCTATGCAGATGAAATCACCATAGCCACTACACACTGGAACCTAAACACAGCCACAACCTGACACAACAATACATCACAACTTCAAACATGCGGCTAACAGAAACAGATTCCACCTCACCATAAACAACACTTCAATAACATAATTAAGTCACCATGCTGATAGCCAACCTTGACAATCTCACCCTCACCTCTCCGTCTACCTAAATCCAACACATTGCTAACCTTTAACAAAAATTCCCAAAATCCCTTGAGAAACAAACTCATCTCACATTCCTACAAAACAAAACAAGACAACAATTTCCTCCACAACAAAGAAACCTGAACTATAACAGAACCACTCGGCACAGACTTCACACAACAACAATACAGAATCCAATCCACATAATAAAACAATACATTCATCTGGAATTCTAAACACTGCCTCCCAATTGCACCACTACTGACAAAAACAATATAAAGATAAACTCCAAATGACAATACAAAACTCTAAATCATAACAGATGCAATCAACAAAAACCTATACAATAAAAGAAACCAAAATTCTTCCATAGACACAAACTGGACATGATAGGCACAATTCTTTTCCACAACTTCAAACACCCATGCATCACATGCATACTCTTAACCCCATCCCTAAAGACTTCAAAACAACCTCCTCCTTCCACTCTCTATTTACAAACAAATTCTGAATAACAAGCACCTCCACCAAACAACACAACACACACACCAAAAAATTCCACACAACACTAACAAAACTACTTAAGACACAGACGCAGACTACAAACAACATTTTAAACACAAACACTCACCAGAATTCAAACTGCGGCTACAAGAACAGTCAGGCATCCTTGACCAACCTAAGACACGGCCACCAAATTAACTTACAATATTACAAACACATGATTCAACCTTAACCAAACCACCAACAACATCTGTCAAAAACTGTAGCCAGGTTCCGGATGACACATCCCACTTCTTTCTCTTCCTTTCTTACTAAACTCTACAACACTGAACAACATGCAACACATCCCTGGAGGAGACTGGTGGCATTGGGGGTACATGGACGCTGTATGGCCCCTCCATGATGGGGTGGTTGCAAAATATACTAATATAAATATAATATATATATTAATTATATTATATATAACTATCATCATATATAGTATTATTACTATATATATATATTAATATATATATATATACCGTATAATATATACGAGAGACTTCCTACTGATGTGTTCAAGGTGAGTATATAGATATAGTATATATATATATATATAATATATATATTATATATACTATTAATATATATAATATAATATATATATTATATATAATATATATATATATTATATACTATATATAATATACTATGACAAAGTTACTTACGGCCACACAGAATGAATTGCCATAAAAAAAATTCCCACATAGCCTCTTATGATGCAATAAATAGACTTTTTAGGGCGAAACAATTTTTTATTTTACAAAAGTTGTGGGTTGAATGAGATTAGTTAGGTCAGCACCCTAAGAGAAAAAATAATTTCATTTGTATTAAAAAAAAAATGTTATTGCTTAAAAAAATCATTTTTCTTTTATATTTCACGCACACCACTTTATTCTTAAAACATTTCATTTCCTTAAAAATTGCTCACACAAACAAACTTAGATCCAAAAACAGAGCAATAAAACAAAATTCAGAATTATACTCCTTTAAATAGATATATTTTTTGCCAATAAAAATGAAGAAATAGATGAAAAATCGTTATTTTTACTATTTAATACATCACTAATCCTAAAGATGACTTTCTGCTTATTATAAATACCAAATAATACATATAGATAATATAATATTTACTATTACAATAATATATATAATAATATATTTATTTGTTACACCCTATATATATATAAAATATACTTACCTATATAGATATATAACCATACACATTAAGAATATAGTTAGCAGTAATTTTCTGAATCTATTTCCTCTTTAATTTCAATTTCAGATTTGATATCCGTTGTTGTGTAACTTACAATACCAAATCATCCAATAATGCGTCATGTAGAGCGGATAAGAAATATTTCCTAAAAAAATGCATTATACGCGTCCAAATTAACTTTTGTGCCTGCGCAGCGCAAATTAATGGAAAACTCTCTCTAGTTCTGGTGAATGTACTTTCTATTTCTAACTTATTGTCACTAAATTACAAAAGACAACTTTTATAACCACAAAATCATAAAAACTAAACATGTATAACTCAAATAACATAATTTCTGATACCCACATTAATTTATCACCCAAACGTCTTCTGGATTGAGTGGATAGGAAAATATAGATCATTCTTACATTCGCCGATATCTAACAGGTCTGATATCACAGATCTAGGCTTAACATATTAATCTTAAATGAAAATTTTCTTGACCAATCACTCTGAATACGTGCGAAGCCCGAATGAACCACTTCTATATTGTGCCATGGGCCACGCTTATCCCACTGCACGTCCCTCCACCCTGCGTAGATGAAGAGTCACACTTACTGTACCCTATTAATAGTATCAACTACTGCTGATCTCTCACTCT
>JABUQX010015540.1:65000-89324 GCA_015478945.1 Trachelipus rathkii | reverse complement strand
TGGTTATTAGTAGTAATTTAAAAGTGTTCTATCAAAGTTAACTAGAAATCAAAGCAAAGATATTAAAAATTGAGCTTATAAAATATTAGGGATAAAAGCGTAATGTTAATTATAAAATAAGGATTAACGATAAAGCTCCACAATAGTAATGCTGGACCTGTGTGCTTCATACCATCTCTTATCTTCTAATGTTTATCAAAGAAATTTTTTGCACATATAGAGAACAAAAGATATATTTAAAAGAGTTAACGATGCAATGTATTATGACAGAAATAGAAGATTTAGACCCAAGACATTAAATGATGTATTATTGATAGTGATGGGGGAATTTGTTATAGAAATAAAGAAATCTGAAATAGAGTAACAGAAAATAATAATATAGAAAACGAGTTAAAACGACAATGTAATTATAGCATAATTAAATTTTATCTGTCTTTGTAGTTACAGAAAACTACATTTTAGTTTAACTCATCTATTTGGTTACTATTTAATATAATAGTATATATAGATTCTATATATTTATATGATGATATATCTCTATGTATATAATATATAATTATATATATAGATATAATTTCTTTTCATATTTCTATATATATATATATATTATATATATATATATGATATATATATATATATAGTATATATATCATATATTATAAAAATAGAAATGTAAATATATTTTTGAGAGTGAATGGGGGAATTTGTTATAAATTTTGAAAGTGATCGCAAGAATCCGGAGGAGAAAATAGCTTAATGAAATCTCAAGTTACTTTTCTCTTCGCTTCTTCTTCTCTCTCTCTCTCTCTCCTCTCTCCTCTCTCTCTTCTCTCCTCTCTCTCCTCTCCTCTTCTCTCTTTCTCTCTCTCTCTCTCTCGCTTCCTCTCTCTCTCTCTTTAATATATTTATTTTATTTCTAAATATGTTCAAATTCTAGAAAAATAAATTGCTATCATTTATTTTTTGCCATTTTTAATGGAGACACGAAAGAATGTATAATGATAGTTATCACTGTGTATAGTTTATCCCTCTAAAATAATTGTTGATTGCTTCATTCAGTGCTGTTGAGGACATTGGAAAAGACAAACAGCTTACATTGCAATAAAATGAATATAATAAAATAATAATAACAATAATATAATAATAAAATAATAATAGTATAATAAAATAATTAATAAAATAACTAATAAATTTAATAATAACTAAATATCATAATAATAATAATATAATAATAATAATAATAATAATAATAATAAAATAATGAATAATAAAATAATTAGTAATAATAATATTAAATATAATAATAATAATAATATAATAATAAATAATAATAATATAATAATAATAATTATACTAATAATAATATCGCATCCAATATATATAAGATATATATATATAATAATGATATATACTAATATATATATTATATATATATATAATATTTATAAATATATATATATATAATATATATATATATATTTATGATTATATAATATAATAAATTTGAATAGCACGTTAATTTAAACATAAAGATAGTGTTTGCATTTTATTTGTATATGAGAATAATAAATTAATAAGTAAACAAAACCGATAGGGAAACACCCATCGGGGAAAATGATTTGGCCTTAGAAATGAAACCATTCAAACAATTGTAAAGATTACTGAATCGACAATTAATAGACAGTGTGGTATAGATGCGAATAAATGAAAAAAAAACTTATGTAGTAATATTAGATAGTAAGTTATAATCATTTTATATGAAGATTTTTAATTTTAGCTCTCTTAATTAAACTAATTATCTTGATAATTAAAGCTATAATATTAATTAGTTTTATTATTTTTAATTATCGAGAACTTTGTTTTAACATAATATAATTTATTCATTTATCTATTAATTATAGTGTATATAAATTTTAGTAATTAACATAATTAAATAATACTAATTATTTATTATTATTTATATATTATATTATATATTATTTTATAAATTATTAATATGAGTTATGATATATTATTCATTAAAAATCCAGTCTAAAGTGTAATTTGCTTAAGTCCATCAAGCACGTGGTTTCCTGTAGACCTATTTCTGGTTTAAATCATGTTAGAAATATATATATATATAAATTATAATAAAATATATTATGATTATTATATATAGTTTTATAATTAATATATATAATATATAAATAAGTTATAGACCAGAGCATAATAAATTAATACTTTAATATTAATTAAATATAGCCTACTTTAGTAAAAATAGTATTTTAATAATTAATAATTATATATATATATATATAATTATAATTATATATTATTATTAATATGAATATAATTATATTATATTAATTTTATAATATATAATTATATATAATATAGATAATATATATATTTAATAATACTGCTATATATATATAGGATAATAATAATTATAGAATATACAGGATGATCAACACCATCTTAGACGAACCACATACCAAATGAGAGTTGTACTGGATTTTACTTACTGGAAGATGATTGACCTATTTTAGATAAATACTCACTTAAATATATAATTATATAAATTATTATAATATATAATAGAGTATAAATATATATATATAAGTATATTAAAAATTAATAATATAAATATATATTAAATATGATATATAAAATAATGATAATTAAAATATATTTATTATATAATATTAATATATATATAGCTTATATACTATATATATATATAGATCTATACTATATAGAATAATTTAAATATATATTTAATATATTAATATATTTTATATATATATATTAGTTAATATTATATAATTAATGTATATTATTAATATTTATTTATAAAATTTTATAATATTACATATAATTAATTAATATATATATGATGTAATTAAAAATATTATATTTACATATATATATATATTAATATACTATATATATTATATCATTTGAAAAATATATATACTATTAGTCTTTCATTTTTATTTCATTATGAATTGAATAGTATATTATATAATATAATACGTAATATATACGTTTATAATTATTTATATGCTTATAATTAATATAGATGAAATGTTATATAATATATATATATTATATTATATAAAATATATATATTAATTTAAATATATATATGAGAGATATATTATATTGTTATGCGTTAGGTTATGTATATTAGTGATGATGCTATAAGAGGAATAGGAATTAAATTTTGGTGACAATTGAACTGATATTATATGAGTATTAGTTAAATGAAGTAGAAAATAAGAAATATTATATAAAGGTAATGGGGTTAGTGTATTAAAGTTGAAAATAGGTAAATCTGAGTATAGATGAGAATGACTAAGTGAATGATTCAGAGACGGAGCGAGCTGATGTGTATTGTGATAGGATTATTGTAAGTTGTATGATATATTAAAAGCGATTATTATAATATGGAGGGTATAGTTCCAATAGGGATATGGAGTAAATAGAGATACATAATAATGGATTACCGTTTATATAAGGACTAAGTGAGATAGAAGATGAAAGACGTATATGAACTGTAATGAAAAAATTTATAGTAAGGTAGAATAAATATTAATTGAGGATATTTAGGATACGTAAATAGCTGAATAATATTGGATGAAAGAGTGTCGAGTCTAAGATCACAGATGCATGGATGCGTAGAGAGAGGCCAGCTGATTATGCCATAGGTTAGGGCACGACAATGACACAAGGGTTCGGGCAGACAAATCTGAGGCAAATAGTTTTAATTAGCGTGAAAAGTTTCCGTTCAAATTGAATTTAGTGTAAAGTGATAATTGAGACGTTGTGATGTGATTGATCATAAATGTACTTTTTACAATAGATCACTTATAAAATAAATTACCGAAGTAATAGATGATGAAGTGGATATTTAATTGATATAAGGAAAAGAAGCAAGTACATTTTATAAAATGTACATTCACAATGTATTATTTACGGTTTGATCTCTCTGAAAGCGAAAGAGGTTACAGCTTTTTCGTCCCAAACTGACACTCATAACCTAAAGGAAGTACTTTGAATTGAAGAATGAGAATGTTGAATAAATGTGCTAATTACGAAGCGTAGTTATGGCAGGTGTTTAGTGAATATATCGGTGTTCTGTACGGATAGCTTCTGAATAGGAATCAATTTGATAGTTAGTTGGTTTATGATCTGACTGATATTTGTATCTTAGACAGTGGGGGATTCATTTAGTTCAACAGAAGGTATCAAAAGTATGGATAGAGTTTCAAAATTTGTGTGTATTGTCGAATTTAATAAAAATTTAAATAGAAAATTACGCACGAAGATAATATTTCAGAAGATGTGTTAATATGTCTCCTTCGAGATTCAAAATATGTTATTTTTATAATGGATGAGGTTAATCCCAAAGTGTAATAAAGTGTAGCGTTCTTGGTGATGAATGCGCAACGATTAATTGCTGATGTAGAATGGTTAGTGAATTGGAAGAAAAGTTGATTGTGAATTGAAACTGAAGGCGTAGCACTACCATTTATGATAGTTAATGAAGGTAGTAGTTTAGGTTCTAGTGTGCGAAATTCTGAAGCGGAATTTGCTGGAGGCACGTTAGTCATAGATCGAGAGGTGCGAATCAGGTATGCTCAGTGAAAATGTGATGATGAGGCTGAAGACTATTCCGCAGTAAAAAGTTCTGTAAGCACTTAGAATGGAGGAAACAATCTTTATGGGTTGTGGGAAATGACCAACTCTGCTGCAGTGTGAACTAGTAATTATTATATAGAATAGTCGAGCTAGCTCAAGAATGTATGCAATTCTAAATGTGTTCCGTAGTTTATAGGAATATATTAGTCGGAGATATAGTTGCATAGAGAGAAGGAGAATAGGTACAGATGCAGAGATTGTAGGTAGAGAGAAAGCATGTGTTTAATGCGTCAGCGTAGTGTGTCGTCAGCACTGGTAAAATCTGATACCGTTCCGTTGTGAATGCAAAGGAATAAGTACTTGAGAGTCGCTGCATAGAACGGATTTTTTTGGCATACGTTACATCGAAGATGTGAATGAGTTGGTCTAGTATTCCACGCTCTTCTAATAAATAGAGTATCATGTAGTTTGGAGAACTTATGGCAGCTGGATAATAAAGACTAGAACATCGCATCAAAGATTCAACTGTAATTTTCAGTCACACTGGACAGATTCTTGAGCGCGGTGTTGTAAGGATGTACGAGAAAATGTGATAAGAGAGAGGAGATGAACGTATTGTAGAGAGTGTGTGTGTGAGAAAAGGAGAATAATGTAACGAATAAAGACAATATGCTATAGACTTGCGGTAATGAAATATCGAAATGTGAAAGTGAAATGTTATCAGATATGATTAGCGCGTGACTAATTGTGAAGAAGAGTTTGTAGTGACGGACGGCAATAGGAATACCTGAATTAGAAGAGTGGACTTCGGAATTGTGAATGAAGATTTGTCTGAAGGAGAAATTTGAGGTTGCAAGAGCGCCGAAGAGAATAAAGAGGATAGGATAGAGGAGAATGCCGGGGTTGTTAGGGTCGATTCATAACTCCTTATATAGCCAGATAAACGTAACATTGACGACCTTATAGAGCGGAGAGGTGAGGTCCGTGAGCGGCCAATGGTGCTCTAGGAGGATTTTCTAGTCTGTCCACGGATCTCGAAACTTACCAATAATGTCATACAGGAGGGACGTTAGGTGTGGCTTATCTCTTCGAACGTTTTACATTTTCTCATAATCGTGCCATTTATATATTCTCGATGCTCTAGCTACGAAGCACCTTACCCCATAGGCGCAAAGAAGGAAGATGAAGAAAAGAAGAAAGAAAGACAAAATGAGGAAAGCTATTATTATTTTAATTATAAAGAAAGGAAATAATAGACCTAACATTTATATATAGTAATTTATATATATAGGAATACAAGTTAATAAAGGAACAATTCAGACTCATTCTATATAACTATAATAAACATTAGTGTTTAGCTACATTGGTAGCTAATTGTAAAAATATACTTTATTTTATCTTACTGAAACTGCGAAAACTATTTAACTCACAGAAAGAAGGATGACTATAATAGTTATATCACTCGGTGTGGTTGATGTGGTGGTGTTGTGGTTACATTGCAGAAGCTACACACTTCTGATGTCAAAGTGTTTCACAGAAAATTTCCTATTCTTAAAACCGACTACGACTGAATTTTAAAATGTATTAGACTTTTTAGTTTATTCTTGCGAATTTAGTATTTATATTCTCACTACAAAAGCTAAACAGAACTAAGCATACAAAATGTACGAATATTTGAAAATGGCCAAAGAATTATAGAGCAGTGTTATAAATACAATAAATGTCAATCTGTGTGCGAAATTTAAGAAGTATGGACTTGCAGAGAATTCGGAATAATAAATGATAATGTAGAGGAGTGATAGAAGTGGTGTATAATAAGTGTATAACTAGTCGAATGAATAGAATTAGAACAATTAACCCACGCATACGCAATAATATATTAGCAAAGTGCTAATAATAAATAATATATAGGTTGATGAAAATAGATAATTATTCAATAAATATAAAAGATATAATATTACTATACTTATCCTATTATCACTGTAGCTAGCTCTTCACCACTATATCTCTATACCTACTCATCTACCATACTCCTTCGTCTCCTCCTGCTCTAACTATTTGTGCCTACCTTACATAAGTATAGATACATATTTATGATGATCTATAGGTTCATAGATCGTCAAGAGTTAAAAAGATGCACTAAAGAAACTTATTAGGTATATAGTACATTAGGCATCACATAACTATTATAATACTGCAGTATCATATATGCTTAGTACCATATAAATAAAATATATATATTTAAAAAATTAGCTTTGACGCTAGTGATTCCTTCTAGAAAAAACGTTAATAATCTAATATAGCATAAGAGAGCGTTACTTCTTATAGTTGATTTCCACTGGTCCTCACACCTTAATTTCCGACCGATCTATTTATTTAACTCACTCTTTTTCATCATTTATATCTTAAGTATGTGTAGTCATTTCCTTTCCGTATACTTATTTGATGTATAGTAATAAAATAAACTCTTCGTTAATAAAATAGTAATATATTAGTAGTGTGCACTGTTTAGAATTATAAACATCCATTAGTTTGTATTAGCACATAGAGTGATGTTGTAACAAATTTTATTTAAGCTACTAGAAATCCAAAGCATACACCATCTTCACGATCAATGCCGATATGAAGATTTATAAGAACTGCAATTAGCCATTATTTTAATTAGTGAATTGAAGTAAAAGAGTGTTATTAGTAATACGGGGTATATTTTACTCTTTATTTTTCGTGTAGCTTTAGCGCATAGGATCCTTCAATAAATGTAATAAATTCATTTATTTGAGCTCACCACTTTCGCAAACAAAAATAAGATGATTATAGGTGTAACAAATTATATAATTTGCAATAAATATTAGATCTTTCTTATAAATGTTAACTCCCCTGATGCAACGAGAGCACAAAATGATGAGTCAGCCACTGAAATACAATATATATTACTATATATATATATATTATTATATATATATAATATATGAGAAATATATATATTATTTAATAATATTATAATATATATAGTATATATTAAATTTATTATATAAATATATTATATATTATTTTAAATATGCTATATAGAATATAATATATAAATAATATAATCACAATTCAACCATAATACACGTAGGGGGGTGGATTATGATATGTAATGTAGCGTAGGTTATTGAGGTAGGATTTGTAGGGTAGGTAATATAATAAATATTTATATGTATATAGAATATATTATATAGTATTGCGTATTATACTCAGCATATCCTTATGCCCTAGTAGTAGGCCTCAGATTGGTAAATTATTATTAGCGTTATCATATATATCATAGACCCGAACCAAGATAATTATATATCTCCTTTATTTTTTTACCAACATGTCCAGAACTACAAGAAAAGCAATAACTAGGCTAGTTTATCCACCCGAGCCTAATGACGTAAGAGTAAATACCCTACTTCCTTCAAACATAACCGCCAATTCCGCTGCCTCTCCTCACATCAAAGACAATGACAACGGACAGCTTTCAATAGAACGCGAATAATTACTAAAAAAGCAGATCTAAAAAAAAAAAATTCCATCCCCACTAAACTAGCGAGCACACACTAACCACCGCCAATAGTCAACCCGCGAACTTCGTTCCACCAGAGAAATCCCCGAGCAACCCTTCTTTTTGTTGAGAGGTGGCCAACCTATAGTATAATACTCATTTCTAGAAAGCTACTAGGTCGGCATAGGCTCACTCCGAGAGGTGCGGGGAGGAGAGCGTCCCAATCATGCAAGACAATCTACAAACGATCCCATCCGTGTAGACCAAGCTCGAGCCACGGAAGACAGTTAGAATTCAACCGAACTAATCCAATCTCCGAACTCAGAACGAAAGCACAAAAATGTCACGAGGCAACATACTTGGTGGACGACCCCATGGACTCTCGTCCCAGAACACACCACTTTACCACCAAGGAAACCCACACACACGTCTAAATCCATATATTATCATCTGCACCAGGACCTAAAATAAAAACTAACCACGCTGTATAAACACTTCAATTCAACCACTACCAAACACAGCGAAATAACGTATCCTCAGTAACAATACAAAACAATAAAAATTTAAACATCACAATCTTTCTTAAGCCACCCATTTACAATTTCTTAGACTCTATAACACACACCTATACGTCCCTACCATCAAATAAGTCGCCACCACTCGAACAAAATTAACTAACTAAATTTTAAACCTTTCACTCACAGAGTGGTAGATAACACCCAACTCCCACGATGATCAACCCCATTCACTCCCTTAGAAAGCATAATTAACAATCCATTAGACACAGAAATTCTTCCAAAAACACTCAGAAGCATTGGACTGGGGACCGAACCTACATCCAACATCAATTCCCCGTTCTAGACCATGCCTCCGGAACTGTACCCACCAAAATGCTAATCACAGTTCAACAATAATGAATAAACAAAGTTGCATAGCAACTAACTCTCTTACACCCTTTTTCGAATGCCTTGCACATTGGATAAATGACCTAATATATTAGAAACACCAAAGCAAACCACCTAATAACTTAAGCTTCGTACAAACCTATATCATTATTTTCCCTCAAATACTCAAAAGTATTTGAAAAATTAATCCTTAGAATTTTACTCTCCTCTAACAGCTATCTCTATAATTCCAGCCTACAACATATGTTCTTCGGACCAAAGAACACTCCCAACCACTTCTCCCTAACTATCCTAACCAACACATCTTTCACGTGTTTAACCAAGCTCTAACCCCTCCTTGTACGTCACCTCTCCTTGTAGCAAATAGACATCACAAGCATTTGATACAGATCTCTTAACCTTTTAATAGAACAATCTAAAACATATACATCACAAGACAAAAAAAAAACAATAGCAATTCCGGCGTCATGCGGGCAGCTCCGCACTACATCTATAGAGTCATCTCACATCCGAGGAGCACTAAACTCACTCCTACATTAATACAATCCATGAATGCGAATCCCTCCACAGAGACAAAGCCAATCCTTTCCTACACTCTTATCTACTGACCTTTCTTACCTTTATCGACCAACCTCCCTTAACTCCACTTTCCTTCTCATACACACCACCACAATAGTTTATGCTCGATGATCCTCATAGACCAAATTCACTCTACCTAGACTCAAATCACTCTATACCAATATCGCAAGCAAACCCATATCTGCATTCCGACTCGCAATCACTAGATAAACACCAAACTTCATATCCCATGCGCACAACACGAACAGAAATGACACTGCGATACCCTCAAAATCCAATTAACTTTAATCACGTCCAGACAGAATGAGAGAGGCACCCTCCACTCCTCTCCATTCTTCCATCATTTATAGACCAATCCACAACTCAGCATTATATTCCTATCCATGCACATCCACAATCACCATTCGTGAATCCTCTCCATCTAGAACCAACAACCACAATAAAACATTCCCTAGGTTTAATCCTTATCACCAGTCTATGAAAAATTATGAACATGCCAAAGGAAGACAGATCACAATTAAAAGCCAACAATCAACCCTGTCTCACTCGCTATTAATCCAAACAATCAAACCATTTGACACCATTGTATCTGAACACGCTTCACTATCGTCATACATACTTCTGAATATTCCAATTACAGAAGCACTCACATAACACTACACTTCGAGAACACTTCATCCAAAAAAATATAGGAGAAATTCTCACAAGAGTATTATCCACGCAATAGATACCACTCATCTCTTTGCTTATACGTAACATTCTCTATTTAAACCTCATCAACCTTGACCATGGGCTCTCTCGTTATGCATAAATATCACACTAAAACCTAAAAAATTAACTCTAATTCAATTTCACAACTCAATTATTCTACTCAGATAATCAATTTGTACTTCTAGTGCAAAAGTAAAACGACTGTTTTTTTCAATTCACTATACACCCCAGCTCACCACCTATCACCTACATAAAACATGCAATAGCATTTCAAATTTTCTCTATCCATCTAGATCCCCTCCACAGTCATTCGACTCACTACGATTCGTCACACCAATATTATACACCACTAAGACAATCACTCTCATATAATCATCCATACCACACTGAAACTCACACATAATCAATTTAATTCCCCCATCCGCTAACTTATAGTTGCACATTATACATAAACTTTCCCCACTACCAGCATTTATACAATGTGACTATTGCTGGTACATTATACATGGCTAATACCGCTTACTTCTCCCCACTCAGATTTCACTTGCACATTATTAACTAACAAATTCTGAAAAATTAAAACTCCTTTAATATAACATACAATCTACACTCACGATAATTACTCCTCAATATACATATAACTTCATAACACATTCTACGCGAATATCATTGAAGAATATCGCCCCAATACACTTCTTTTTTAGTATGTCTATATAATTTTTCTCTCTCTTATATTTTCTGTTCAGTCGTTTTTCTCTAGCTCTCGGAACATCCCCTCATTCAAGAATTATACAATATTTTGCGACAATTAAATAAAAGACGAGCTAGCCCTATACCTCAATTGTTCAAAGATATATAATAGACATCACGACTGTACATTCAAACTTTCATCAGACACTCATCCTATGCTACGCCAATCGTACCTTATCTTACATGAGCCATTCATAGACTCGCGAATCTTTCCACCACATATATATCCCTTAAGTATTCCTTTGCTCTGCGCACCTACTTGCTAAGCAATTGCCAACCAATCGATCGCGAGTAGCCTGTTCACGCTCAGTGAGCTACGTGGGCTGGAGATGTGAGAGCTTTGTTAATATTGTGGCAGATTTTCAATATAAGTTTTTCTTTCACACATACCTTATCACACTCCCTCATCCATTATCATCCAGATACAAAAAGCAGGGCATCAAATATTACAAATATCAAAAATATATATAAAATAAAACGAGCAATAATAAGAAAATAGTAACACAATAAAAATAATAAATTTAAAATAATATTTAAAATTAAAAACATTTCTGCGTAACTTATATTACTACTTCCTAAGAGAGCTTCTATATATTCATGTATTCATACTTACTTATAATACCTACCTATTTCCAAAAACCTTCATTCTAATCACTCTTATATCTTTCTCACTTGACATATTATATACACCTTTTTAGTATTATCGTCGTGTATTATAATTAGCTTATTTCCGACTGTGCTACTAATTAATTAAATATTAATATATCTAAATGACATAAATAATCTTAATTCATTAATCATTTAAGATAAATAAATAATTTAATAATAAACTAATAATAATAAATTATAAATGAATATATAGATAAATAAAACATATAATAATCAAGTCAATATCTTTTTTAAATGCAATTTGAATACGCACATTACCCCGATACAGCTCTCATTGTCTTACCAATTGCGCTGTTTAATGATCACAATATTTGGTCCTAATCCTCTGCTTATATTAGCACATCACAACTACTTCCTTTGCTACTGACTAACATAGAGATTGCTTTCACCTCCCGTTACAAGCCCTCTCCCCTCTCTCGTAAGTCTATCTGACTCCTCAAAACAGCTAAAGTTGCCCAATAACCTAGCTATCCTAACACATTCAACCAGACTTTGTTTCAAATGTACCTGATTGCAGGCGTAAGTTCTGGGGAAAAGAGTTATTGTTAAGGCTAATCTGAATCTAATTTCTCATTAAATCTTACCTTACACTTTAAAATATGACTCACTTACAATTGTGTATAACGAACCTAGCATCTGCACAAAATCAGAAACAATCAACATCCATTTAGTAAAATCAATTACTCGAGCACCCCAACACGTAAACATAATAAACGACATATAACTATGTATAGTACACCACAAATTATGTTCAAAATCCGCAGATTAAATCCGCATCATAAAAACCCACACTAGATAATCATATCTAAACCTTAACTAATAACTTCAACATTCTATCTTTTACTCTCTACCACACATGAATCCCAATGATTCTGTATCCCTTTTTTACTTTCCATACCATATGCTCACCTCTTATACATCTTGCACATTCTTTTCTTTAGTGTTATTGTAATAATTTATGAAACATTAAATTCATGTGAATTTATTTATTGGAAAAAGAAATAATTGAAATGAATAAATTGTTGTACTAAACTATACATGTATCCACTTTCAATTACATCAGAAATATATATTCCAAACATCCTGGTCAACATTCGCAAATTCTATCTCCCCTCAACCCCTCCTCAAAACTACCAGGTTATTATTAATTACAAAGATTTTATTCAAGAATTAATCGAGCAATGAATATATCTTGAAGAATTAAAAATAATTTGGATTGAATATGCACAGATATTAAGATTATGAAAATATTTCATATCATAGAAATAATATATTTGAAACAATAATCAAAAATATATTAATTGATACATGTTTATGGGAGTTCATACGAATCTTGTATGATTGATTGCAGTTGAGAATCAATAAAAAATAAATAATATTAAATACACCACCACCAAAAATCTTTGGATCATTTAAACAAATAATAAATAATTATTAATATTATCAGATCAAAGTATTACATCATAAGTTATAAATCAAATAGAATAATAAAGAAATATGTGTAATCAAAATTCAACTTATTAATCAAATCCTCAAATATACATATCCTTAAAAATACACAAATAATGATATAATAAAATAAAAATAATAATAAACACAAATTAAATAAAATACAAACACCAACTATAATAAATAATAATAATCAATAATAATATTATAATATCAAAAGCTTAATATATATATCAATATATGAACTTAAGTATAATATATAATTTAACTATATTACATACATTATCAAAATCAATGTTAATATATAATAATAATTGCAGTAGGAATATGAATTATGTGTCTCCTACTTAGCGTATGCTGAAATATTCTTTGATAATAGATATACGTAGGTAATTGAGAACTCACCCAATTTTAACATTGTATGTTAGTCTAGTAGGGAGCAATATCTTAGACTATCTTCATGGTAAATTAACGGAACTAACCATTTTTGTCAATAACTTAACTAGATAATGATGAGTATATTGCTATAAATCGATTACGCTTGTCAGAATGGCACAGTTATCCTATATTTTTTAGTGTTCATCGTATTAGTGACATAAATTAAATTAATATCATAATTACATATAATTTGTTATATATTAATATTTAGTTGTTACTTCACCACTTTAACCAAGGAAAGTTGGAAAGAATTCGTTTGTTGAAAGCTTTATCCTGGAAAAATAAATCGTTCAATTTTTAGGAAGTTAACTACGCAGAATATTATATAATTTAAATCTTTTTTGAGCTTACGCCAAGGATAGCTTAATACTTTCTAGACAAAACCACTCTTGGACATATAGTTGTAACTATAAAACTTAAGATATTTAAATTTCAGATATAATTAATGAGTTACGTACTAAAAACATAGAAAAGCTTATTTACAGAATATCCTATGTATAATAAATTTGCAATTCAAAAACATAATTAAAGACAAAAGAGAAGATGAGTAGACGTAAGCTCCTTCGTGAAACAGCCGTGAAAGATGCACGAATGTCTTCATAATAGATATAGAAATCATTTCGTCTAAATTAACCCAATGAACTACTCTAGATCTCTATAACTAGTTATAACTTTTAAATTGGATTTTTCCATCGATACTCTTTAATAATTTTAAACTAAGACCACAGTTTCACTGAATCAAAATGCCTCTAACATCTAAGTAAACCTATTGCAGCCAAAGTGTATATTGATAAATTGTCGTGTAGTGGTATTTGTATTTCTGTAGGTTTAATTATTTATTGATCTGCAGAGATGACGGGAAGGACTTACAAATATTCTTGTGCATAGGAATTCTTATAATAGAAACCTTTGAAAGCTCCAAGATGTTTAGGTAGGTGCTAAATTTCTCGTTCAATATAGTATATTTAATATTATATATATATATATATATAAATATTATATAGTATATATATATATATATATATATTATAGATATATAATATTATATATTATAGGGATGGTATAACAGTAGGTTTTGTGTTGGGAGAAAAATGAGAATGGTAGAAGGTGATTGATTCTGTGAGGAAAGGAGGTATGTGTTGTAAGTAATACTTTCCTTTAACACAAAGAGAATTCAAAGTATGACAGAGATTGTTGTAGGGTTAGAGATGGTATCGAAAGTGAAAAAGTATGATTGATTTTGCTGTTGGGTTGAGAAGAAGATGTTTGAGAAGCTATGTTGGAGTTAAACAGGATGAGGTTTAGGAATGGATTATCAGGATATAGTTGTTCTATGTAAATTAAGTTAGTGGGGCTTGGAATGAGAGAAGGTATGATACGAAAGAAGAGGTAAAATAAAGGAGTGAAATTTAAGTGTAGCAAAGAGAATAATGGATAAGTATTTAGAGCGCTCGCAAGTAATTAGTTGGATGTGAACAAGTTGATACTGAAACAATCTGGGGGCAAATGAAGGAAGCAATTTAGTAGTGCAAGAATGTGTGTGGATGTGCTAAAGTAGGAAGTAAGAATGTTTAACAGCGAAAGTATGGAATGAAGATGGTGATGAAAGCGGTGAAGGTAAAAAAGAGAGCAGTGTTAATGTACTAAAAAGCAAATCATGAAGATTCAAAAGAAACTATGGCTGGAATATATAAGGAAGAGAAAAAGAATACTAAAAAAGGTGGCATAGTAGCGAGAACAAGAGCGTAAATGAACAGTTTGGAGGAGCATGAATGAGGACATACAAGAAATAGGAAGCTCTTCTGGAAGGAAGCGCGAAAAGCTAAGAATGAGAATAGGGGAATCTGCTTTTAGAATAATGAATTAGGGATGGATGCTTTGTAACTGATGAAATGGAATTGAGAGGAGTGTGAGAAAGAACATTTTGAAAATCTGCACAATATTAACAGTAATGATGAGGGTTGTTAGTGCAATGTGTGTGGTTTGATTGGGTGAGAAGAATAGTATTTTGGGGATAGAGGTTCATAGTAAGGAGAGGTAATGGCAGGTAGGCGTGAGAAGTTAAGAATGTAATCTGAGGGTATAGATGAAATTTCACTAGTGAAATGATCAAGAGCGGAGGACGAGATGGTGATTGATGGAATTTGAATTTGTAATAAAGCGTTTATGAGGGTATTAGTTCCAAGGATGGAGAAGCGGGTATAGTTACCCTTGTATAAGGGAAAGAGAAAAGGGGAACTGTAGAAATTATAGGGAAAATAGTATTGAGTGTTGTAGGAAATATATGCTGTAATCTGTCGAAAGGGCGTCGAGGACTGAGGACCTATTAGTGAAGTAACAAGGTGCGTTTAGGATGGTTGAGGATGTGTGGGATCAAATCTTTAACATTGAAACAAATGATTTGAGAAAATGAGGGAGGAAGAAGAATAAAATTATATTTAGGTTATGGATTTACAACAGGCTTATATAGCAGTTAATAGGGAAGTCCTTATGGCAGGTGTTAGAGTGATATATGATGTAGCTTCTGAATGAAATCAAAAGATGTATGACGATAGTGAAAGGCGTGTGTAAGAATTAAATGGTGTCAATGGTGAGGTTTAGGATAAATAGCGGAGTGAGACAGGGTATGTGTAGTAGTCTCCTTGTACTTCAATGTGTATATGGAATGGGGTTAATGAAAGATACGATGGTGGGATGCAGGAAATGGTGTTAGAATGATGGAGAATGGAGAGAGTGGAGGTTTCCTACCTATTATATGCGGATGACTTTAGTTCTGTGTGTGCGAGTCTGAAGAGGGTTTGAAGAGGATGGAGAGGATTTAATTACTGTAAAGGAGGCGTTTGAAAGTGACACGTAGATAAGAAGTAAGGTTATGGTTGTGAGATGAGGGAGCGACAATCATCAGTGTGAAGTTATGTTACGATTGGGATGAGAGCGTGAGCAATGTCTGAGTTTAAAATATTGGGTATGGTTGGACGAGAAGGCGAACGGCGATTAGCAGAGTGTTAGTAGCGAAAGTTGGAATGAGGAAGGTGGCTGGTGCAATTAATCGTTGGTGATGAAAGGACTAAGTTTGAGTGCGCTAGGTCTTTACATGGAGGGTATATGTTGTTACCTGTGTTTATTGTATGGTAGTGAGGACTATGGTTGGAATAAGAAGTATAGATCTAAAATTTTCAATTGTCAGAATGGACAATCGTTAGGGGCATGCTTAGGTGCTGAAAAGAATTAAATTAAAGCTGAGGAATGAAACGTATTAAGAGTAGCTGTGGTGGAAGAAAGGGGTAAAGAGAGAATAAAGAATGAAGTATGTTGAGATGGTTTGGTCATGTGGAAAAAGGATGAATGAAAGTCGGTTGGTTAAGCGGATTGTATAGTTGGAGAGGTTTCGGGAAACCGACCGGTCTGGGAGGACCGAGAGAAAGTGGATTGAGTCGCTTGAACGAATGTCTGAAGGAAGAGAAATGTGAGGTGGCAGAGGTGCAGAATAAAGGTGCTATGATAGGAGAAATGGCGGGTTTTGTATGGGGGCTGGTTGTTGGCGCCACCGGGCAGGATGAACCCCTTACATTGACGATTTACCATAGTGAGGGTCCGTCGCGTCCCTATTGAGCTCTAGGGTGGATTTTCTGTCCTGCCGATCTCTCACTAATTAATGGTACAGAGGCAGGTAAGGCTGGGCTTTTCTTTTCGTACGTTTGTATGTTTGTTTGTATTTTTTTCCAGAATGCTTGCTACACACCTTACCCCAATCTTGGGCAAAGATGAAGATGAAGAAAGAAGAAAGAAAGAAAGAAATAGAATATATGATATATATATATATATAATATATATATAGTATATAATATAATATATATATAAGTATATATATATAATATAATATTAAATAATATATTATTATTAGGCTATATATATACTTTAAATATATTAGTCTATCAATATATATAATGTATATATATAAAATGGCTAAAATAACCAACACAATCTTAAACAATTTTATTAACCGACATAGTTTTCGGGTGAATCATTCGTCTACCCGATTATCAAGGCTTGGACTATAGCTAAAAAATATAACAAAAATTTAAAAATAAATACTTAGATAAAACTACATAATAATTTAGATAATAATAAAATAAATAGAAGAGAAATCTAATAATTGCCAATATATGGAAAAAGTATCACTAAGTGACAAAACTCTACTTCAGTATTAAAATATTTTTTCATGTTGATAAATTCCATTTAGCTGTGGAGCGTGGTGCCAAATATATAAGATTCTAAAGAATGGAGGTCAGGTTCTCTTTCAAAATCCAAAATGTGACAAATTGAATCCTGCTTATAAGGATGATTTTTCTGAATGAGAATGAGAATTGATTCGCAGAATATGGGGATGGTGCAAAATGTTTCAAAGTTCTATAGGAGATACCTTTATGTTCAGCAAATGCAATAGAAAGACTACGGTAGTCTTTCCTATGTAGAGGGCATCACAGTCACCGCACTTGTATTTGTTTATCACTGATGAACATAAAAGAGTAAAGGAAGTTATCTTTAACTTTAAAATTTTCCAATTTAATTTTCATTTGAAAAAGCTAATCTGAAGTTGAACTGGAGGTTAATTTGATTTAACTATTACGCTTTAATTCTGCGTTACAATTTCACAACTCACTCTCCCCATAAAAGGTTATTTCATATACAGAATTTCTTGGTACTTGCTTTAAAATTAGAGCAGGCGATATTGGCATGTATTTTAAGATGAAGTTGTTCCTTGAATATACTGTCAATAATAAAACCTGGGAATCCATTCTTTAGAATAGCGTCTTAGGAAGTCCCAATTCATTCGAAAGATAATATATGAAGATGAACATCTTGTAGGCTCATCGAAAGCGTTTAAGTAAATTAATCTTGTATTAAACATGCGGATAAATGAACTTGAATTTAGTTGGTTAATCCTTGAATGTTGGTTTCTATAAACCGCTTGTTTGAAATTTTTGTTTTCCTTATATATTTCTACATCAAGAGAATGCAAGGAGTCTCCTTCTTCAATATCCACTGTGAATTTAATATTGTGGTGTTATTGAATTGAGTTATACTGAAAAATAAGATCAATTTCGGGATCTGGATTAAAACAGTAAAAAGGTTACGCTACAATCCTTCGATAGAAAAACCGGTTTAAATCCTCCGGGCATCTCAATTAAGCCAAATAGAGATTCAAAATAGCACATGAAAATGATTACTTAGAGTAGGCCCCAAAGGCCACACTACCCATAGCAACACCATCAACTTGCGCTTATAAATTTTCCGTTAAATAAAATTAATATCTTTTGGTAGCTATATATTATCTAATATTGTATTAGGTAACACTCTACCTAATATCTAAAGGCTGTTTATTTTTTGTTACTTGTTTATTTCACCATTATCTTCACCGCTATTGAGAAAGAATGACATCGTCGTATTTTATATGGTAAGTGGTGACTGACTAAATTCAGAAAATGTAGTATGTATGTTTGATAGTAAAAGTATTTTTAGAAAAATTATCCAATATAGGAATAAAGAATTTTGAAAGGTTATAATTTACTGTGCCAATAACAGATAAAATTGGACGAATTGGCCATTCAGGTTTATGAACTTTTGGAAGTACCCGATGAATAAAGAAAATTGTATGCTTCATTAATAATTATTCTAGAGTTTTTCAATTTTCTTAATAATCTGTTAGGTTTTTTATCAAAGCAATGGATGGATTTTAGACAAACTCTGTCATAATTTCAAATCAAGTGGTATCAGAGGCAATATTAATTACTTTACTGATATAATCCGCTCTATCAAGAATAACAACACCAACACCTTTGTCAGGCCTATTATTATCAAGATCATTCTTCATTAAAAGTCCTTTAGGTATCGATGTCAGTTTGGACGAAAAATGCTATCTACACTTTCTACAATAAAATAGGAAGTAATTGTAAAGTAAATTTTTAGATCATTAAAGATCTATTTTCTACTTCAATAGATTGATGAGGAAGTGAGTGAATCATTTTAAATAAATAGTTCTTAATAAATTAGGAAGACAAAGTAGAAACTTTAAGATTTAGAAGGAAACATTCCAATCAGATTTAAATTATTATCTAGAGAATTTCAGATGATTTCGTTAACCGAAAGAACTGTATTAAAATCATTATACGGATGATGATTTCGGATTTAGAGACGATCCAAATTCGATTGCACATAAGAGAATTAAACAGAGAATATTTTTGTAACAAATATAAATGAGGTTAGTGAAAAAATTATATAGTATATAAATATATATATTATATACCGAGATATATATATATATAATTTTAAATATATATAAATATATAATATATAATATATATATATATATATTATAAGTTAATACATATATATATATATATATATATATATATAATATATGATATATATTATGCTATATATTATATATATATATTAATAGTATTTATATATTGATATTATATATAGATATATATATATATATATATAAATATATTATATATATATATATATATTATTATATAGTATATATATATAATATATATATATATATATATATATTATATATATATATAGTATTCATATACTATTATATATATATATATATATTATATATATATATATATAATATATATATATATACTATACTGTTTATATATTAAGTACTATATATATATAATCTTATATATATAATATATATTAATATATATATATATATAATATAGTTAAATAAAAAGTATATATTAATACTATATATTATATATTATATATATAGATAATATATATATATATAATATATATAATATAATAAGTAATATATATTATATATATAATATATATAATATATATATTATAAATATATATATATAATATTATATATATATATTATTATATTATTAAATATATATTATATTATATATATAATATTAATATATAATAATATATAATATTATATATTATATATATATATATATATATATATATAATATATATATATAACAGTTTTGAGCTATTCTCTAAATGGCTTCATCCTGCTCAAATGTTAAAATCCAGTACAACCCCCCTGGATAGGTCTCTGCCCGGGAGTGGTGGTCAATCTGTAATAATATATATATATTTATATATAATAATATAATATATATATATAATAATAAAATATAATATATATATATATATATTATATAAAAATATATATAGTATATAGATATGTATATATATATATAATTATTATATTGTATATATATATATATAATATAATATATATTATACTATATATATATATAATATATATATAACATGATTTAACCCGAGAAATAGGTCTAGCAGGACCCAAAAGTGCTTGAAGGAATTAAAGCAATTAATCTTTAGACTGAGATTTTTGAATAATAATTAATAAATTACATAATAATAATTAATAATAATAATTAATAATAATAATTAATCAATAATTATAATAATAATATAAGTAATAATATAATTAATAATAATAAATATAATTTATAATAATAATTAATAATATAAATAAGAATAATAATAATAATATAATAATAATAATAATAATAATAATAATAATAATAATAATAATAATAATAATAATAATAATAATAATAATAATAATAATAATAATAATAATAATAATAATAATAATAATAATAATAATAATAATAATAATTCCTAAATTAATAATTGCTTTATTTATAATTGCAAATAATTATGCATCTCTTTACCCAACAATGAAAAAAAAAATTTAATGAAAGGAAAAATTGAGTTCAAATTTTTATAATGAAGTTTAATGTTTCATCAAAGCAGAAAATTAAATTTCACGAAAGGTGGTTCGGTGCTTTCCGCTTTACTCGTTAATGCTATTTTCTTTAATAATACTATTATTTTTAATCCTACTCTTACTACTACTACTATTATAAATAAAATAAATAACTAATTATAATAATAATAATAATAATAATAATAATAATAATAATAATAATAATAATAATAATATCTGCAATAAAATATTTTATTTGCAATTTTTAAAAACGTATTATATTAGTACACATGAACAATTTAAGAAACTCGATTAAATCCTTTTAACCATACACACATAAACATAAAGACACACACACACACACACACACACACATATATATATATATATAGTATATATATATATATATATATATATATATAAGTAAGATATTATATATATATATATAATATAGTATATATATGTATATATATATAATATACGTGTATAATAATTTGTAATTGGAATTAATAAAAAAAATAGTATAATTAAATTTAACATAAAATATAATTACCAATTCAATTCGATGTTTGCGTATATATATTTATTATATATTATATAATATATATATATATATCTATAGTATATATCATATATATATTATATATAATATATATTATATAATATATATATATACTAAGTAATATACTATATATAGTAATATTATATAAATATATATATACTATGATATATATATAATATATAAATTATATATTATATATATATATAATATATTATTATAGATAAAATATATATGTATATATATATATATACATATATATATTATATATAATATACTAAAGTATATATATAGAATTGTATATAATATTTATATAATTTACTAGTTTAAATATATAATATAGTATAAATATATATAATATATATATATATAATATATAATATTATAATAATATATATAATATAGTATGTATATATAAATATTTATAATATATATTTATAGATTATATAGATATATAATATATATAATTATATATAATATAATATATATATAATATATATTACTATATTAAATATATAAATGCAATAATATTTAGTAATATTATATATCTAAATATATATATAATATATATTATATATATATATAATATATAATATTATATATATTATATATTATTATATATAATTATAATATATATATAAAATATATATTATTATAATTAATATATAATATATATATAATATAATATAATATATAAAATTTAAATATATAATATAGATTAAAATATATATATATATAAAATATATATATAGATAATAATAGATATATAATATAATATATATATATATATATATAATATATATATATACATATATATATTATAATATAAGATATATATATATAAATTTATATTATATATATATATATAAATAATATATCACTAATAAAATACATAAAAACATAAGTATAATATAATAATAATATATATATAAAATAATTAAGTATATATATAATAATAATTATATTATATATTAGTATTATTATATATATAGTATATATATATATAATATACTATAACTATTATAATATATATTGATTGTTCAGGATTAATTGGGCTTTAGGAATAATAGAGTAAGCAAAGTGCAGAGATGACAAGTATAACAATGATATTCTAATATGTTGCTGTAATAGAGAATAACATAACTTAAATATGATTAATTATGAGAAAATTTCTTACGTATGATCCACCAGTGAAGAATAAAATATTCACACTACTCCCCTATATATAAATACCTAGCGCTTAACGAATACACAAGGTTATATAATAATATTAACTTATAACAAGAGTAATTAGAATAAAAATAATTGGAAAAAAAAGGAAAAAAAATTATGATGTAATAATAATAGATGTGCGGAGAGCCAATTTAAATAAATAACCCTACTTAGGCATAAAAGGTTTTGCATTGTCTTTAAAAATAAAGCCCTCTAAACCACAGAAGTAGAATGAATTAACATTAAATTAAAAATATAAACAACAACAACAACTGTAGCAACAACAGCATCGACGACGAGCGACGACGACGGACGACGACGACGACGACGACGTGACCATCGACGACGACGACGACGACGACGACGACACAGGTGCATTCGTTGATACGAGTTTTAAAAAGAGAGGAGGACAACGATGAACGGCTGACGATGACGACGACGACGACGACGACGACGATGACGACGACGACGACGACGACGACGACGACGACGACGACGACGACGACGACGACGACGACGACGACGACGACGACGACCACAACAACAACAACAACAACAACAACAACAACAACAACAACAACAACACAACAACAACAACAGTAAAATAGAGAAAAAACAACAATAATAATCCTTACACGATCTAATTTTAAAGCCAACGTTGGCGAGTACTTTTCCCTCGTTCGTGACACCAAAAATTTAATATAATTGTCCTAACAACACAAATGGCTTAATTTGCAAGTTACTTAGCGAATTCTTTGATAATCTCTTAATCATAAGACTTACATTTGTGTAATAAGAGATCAAGATATTAGTGTTAGTCCAAATAATGAGAGGCAAAAGAGTAACTGTGGTATGGTAGCAGTAGTTATTATTATTATTATTATTATTATTATTATTATTATTATTATTATTATTATTATTATTATTATTATTATTATTATTATTATTATTATTATTATTATTATTATTATTTATTATTATTATTATTATTATTATTATTATTATTGATACTTGTTAGTTATTATTATTATAAATTAGTATTATTATTACTATTAATATTAAAAATTTTATTATATATTATTATTATTATTATTATTATTATTATTATTATTATTATTAT
>JABUQX010015540.1:37500-42500 GCA_015478945.1 Trachelipus rathkii | reverse complement strand
AATTGTAAGAATCATTGCTATCTTATTGTGTATAATAATGTCTCCCATTTAGCTGCTATCTTACATATTGATTGCCCTTAAACATTCGTACAGAAGCCCTCCATACCCCTCCAACACTCTCCTTGCCCTTACTTCCCCCAAAATGGTTATTTTTTTATCTCCTCTTTATTCGCATTTCTTCACAGAAGAAGAATTTTTTACCCATATATTTTGAGGAACATTTTATTCCTGTGTAGGAATTCGTTTTCAGTTCGGAATTTGCCGGAGTGGAATTCTTCCTTTGTAGTAAATCAAGGATGCGTCATCCGATTACATGTTAACGATTAATAATGATAACTTCTGTATCTATCTATCTATCTATCTATCTATCTATCTATCTATCTATCTATCTATCTATCTATCTATCTATCTATCTATCTATCTATCTATCTATCTATCTGTCGAAATTGAAAGATGAAGATATACACACAAAGACAAATAGATAGATAGATAGATAGATAGATAGATAGATAGATAGATAGATAGATAGATAGATAGATAGATAGATAGATAGATAGATAGATAGATAGATAGATATATAGATAGATAGATAGATAGATAGATAGATAGATAGATAGATAGATAGATAGATAGATATTTTTTCTTTCTCTGTGTATCTATTTGTAGAATATTTTAATGTCTTTCATTCTAGTTGTTCTCAAAAAAATAAATAAAAATCTCTAGTTTCCTTATAATTATGATTCATTAAGCAGTTTCATCTTTTTCTACAGTGCCAGATTTTGGCACTGTCACGAGTTAGAGATGCACTGCCATCTTTTTTGTATATTTTTTTTTATTCATAAACATTTCTGTAGAATGCATCAGTTTAGAAGACCGGGGTATTATACTTTCATTACAACTTATGGAAGTGACTTCTTCACATTTTTCATCTAACACCATTCGAGTTGTGCGTTCTTTAGATGGATTCAGAAACAGAATCAGAGAAGCACCAAACCACATTAAGCAAGTTTTGATTTGATAATCTCCACAAAAAAAAAAAATTGTGCGAAGAACACCTTGTACTAATTGGCGTATTGCAAAGACTTTATGTTAGAATGCGAGATATTTGTTTCCTTTAGCAGCTACCAATCTATTACCTGCAATATATATATATATATATATATATATATATATATATTATATATATATATATATATAATATATATATATATATATTATATATATATATATATATATATATATATATATATATATATGGGTGTGTAGGTGTGTGTCTCTGTGTGTGAGGGTGTGTGTGTGATGATGTAAGTTTGTCTAAGAACGATTGAAGGATGTAACAAAGCAAATATTTTTCTTGAGTCCTAGATGAAATGTAATTTTGAAATGTAAAATATCTTCGCGTCTTCACCATGAATATATTGATGATTTTGACTTTATAACATTGGCAATTCTGACTGCAAAGCACTTTATAACGTGTTGCCAATTCTGACCATAAAGTCCTTTATGGCATGTTGCCAATTCTGAGGATGCAAGTTTTTTTTATTTTTTATTTTTAACCAGAAAACTTTATCTGGTAGATTGCTCTTTCATAAGCAGCATTAATAGCGTTAAATTCTGGATAATAATTTTCAGGGTTTTAAGATGTTTGGTTTGCCCCACATCTATTATTATATGAATCGAATTTAAAAATGAAACCTTTTCTTCTATTTTTTTAATATGTTCGGCAGCATTTTTTTATTATTTATTTATTTTTTTTTTATTTATTTATTTATTTATTTATTTATTTATTTATTTATTTATTTACTTATTTATTTATTTTTTATTTATTTATTTATCTTTATATATATTCTTTATTTATATATATTCTTTATTTATTTATTTAAACACTATTTATTTATTTATTTATATATTATTTATTTATCTACTTATTTGTCTATTTACTTTTTTATATAATATTTATTTATTATTTATTTATTATTAATTTATTTATTTATTATTTATTTAATTATCTCTACTTTTATTTGTTTCTTTAATTTATTTGTTTAATTGATTTTGCAGGTCATGATTACGGAGTTTGTTGCGCAAATGTTGATGAGTTGGTAAAGCCTGGGACGTGTCCGGCCGATCGGTACTCTAAAGTACCATCAGGGAATAACGGGGATCTTCCCACTGAAGATCCTGAGGTTCGATGTGGGGTTAACTGTGACCATGACCTTCAGTGCCCGTCTACCCAAAAGTGTTGCATGTCATCTGTGTGTGGACAACACTGTGTCCAACCCAGTAACCTTACAGGTAAGTTTATAGTAACATTATTGAGGAATATGTGGTCACACACACGCTCACACACACACACACACACATATATATTATATATATATAATATATATATATAAAATATAATATATAAATATATATATATTATATATATATATATATATATATATATATAATATATATATAATATATATATATATATATATAAAATGTGTATACTATTTCTTATAATTATTTCAAACATTTCATACTATACCCCAGTACTCATTCATTACCTGAGAAAATCAGAAATAAAATTACCTTATATTATAGTATTTGATATTTTTTTTTAGATTCATGAATTTCTTAATTTTTATATTTACCGTCTCTCTCTCTCTCTCTCTCTCTCTCTCTCTCTCTCTCTCTCTCTCTCTCTCTCTCTCTCTCTCTCTCTCTCTCTCATTTACAAGCAACAAACACTAACGACGTTTTTGCTAAGATTTTCTGGCGTCTTCAAATTACCTCAATTTAAGTTATAAAATTTTTACTTTTTCAGAATATTTTAAGTATGAGCTAATCACAATAACTTATAATTAGTTTCTGTAATTAGGCAATATGGAAATTTGCAAAGTATGTGTGCGTATGTTTGTGCTTTTGTGGGTGTGGGGTTTTTCTTGAGCTGGGAACAGAGATAATGCATAATACATATACAAACAGTTTTTGAGCTTTCGAAAACTTGTCATTTGAGTTGAACGCAGTTGACAGTATCTTAACATAGTTTCTAACAACGAAAAACCAATAGTGAGATGTTCTAGTCTCGTTTTAAGCTATAGATTTTTTGTTATTAGTATTACCTCCCTAGCCCTGCTCAAGAAAAAAAACACATACAAACACAATCAAAAAACTTTCGAAATAATTGCAGTTATTAAAATAATACTGTATATATAATTAGATATACAGTAAAGGAGAGTATATGTATATTAAAATCTCTTAAATTTGTGATATATATATATATATATATATATATATATATATATATATATAATTATAGATATTTATTTTTTATATATATAATATATTATATATATATATATATATATATATATATATATATATATATATATATATATATATATATATATATATATATATATATATAATTGTAAAGTAAGATTTTATTTTTCTTCAATGTTAAAACTGGGTTCATACTCTTTGTGCGGTCGAGCGACACTCATCATACGGTCAAGTGATACTAAGCACTAAAGGAAAAAAAGAATTAATACTTTGTCTCTAACAATAAAAAATCGCGCTATAATGCACGCTCTCAGCTCAAGTCTCAAACGCATTTAGATTATAAATATTTATCCATGCTAAACAAAATAAATACACAAATAAATAAAAAAACACAAACACGCCACTCATTTCCTCTCGCTTGTATCTAGTTTTCCTTCGACCCCTTATGGAAACCCCTCGCAAATTGTCGCTTGTAATACAAAAGCGCTTATTGATAAAAATTTGTTGAAAATTGGGTCGTATTTCTAAAATTTGTCGACGCTTATTGACGTTGAATGCCTTTCGAAGTCGTTTCTCTTTGTATTTCTCTCTCTCTCTCTCTCTCTCTCTCTCTCTCTCTCTCTCTCTTCTCTCTTCTCTCTCTCTCTCTCTCTCTCTCTCTCTCTCTCTCTCTCTCTCTCTCTCTCTCTCTCTCTCTAACACGTACGCCATAAGTAAGCTAAATGCAAAATTAAATCCTGTATAAAAAAGCTCTAAAAGTGCTTGACTAAAGTCCTGGAAATCTGCCAATATTGTTTTGCATTCACATTTTGGTATGTAGACGGAAATATATATATATATATATATATATATATATATATATATTATATAATATATATATTATATATATAATAATATATTATATATATATAAATATATATATATAATATATATATGCAAAAGTCCAGATTTTGATCACCTTTTATCTGGAAAAGTATGACACTTACAGAAAAAATCAAATTACATATTTGGAATCAGCGTATAAAGCTTATTACCAGAGTGTAAAGTAAATAAATAAAATAAAAGATAAAATAAAAAAAATTTTATATATATAGTCTATATGTAAAGTCCAGATTTTGATCACCTTTGTAACTCGAAAAGTATGACACTTACAGGAAAACCAATTACATATTTGGAATCAGCGCATAAAGCTTATAACCAGAGTGTAATATATATATATATATATATATATATATATATATATATATATATAGTATATATATATATATATATATTATATATATATATATATATATATATATATAATGCAGCCTATATGTAAAGTCGTTTTATGATTTAAAACTAACGAACACCCTAGAGTAGACCGCATAGATACCAGTTTGTCGGGTTTCTTGGCCTATAGGTGAACGACGGGGGGGGGATTCGTCTCCCTCTTTTCCTCATCCGTCGAGCCCGCTAAAAATTGAAGTCAAGGAACATAGTATTTCCATTAGGGGCTCGAGCCAATAGTGGACAGAGGGGGGACGAAGCACCCCCCGTTGTCCACCTAGAGGCCAAGAGACCCCGACAACTAACTGATATCTATGCGGTCTACTCTAGGGTGTTCGTTAGTTTAAATCACAAAACGACTTACCATATATATATATATATATATATATATATAAAATATATATATATATATATATATTATATATATATATATATATATATATATAAATATATATATATATATA
>JABUQX010015540.1:17500-25000 GCA_015478945.1 Trachelipus rathkii | reverse complement strand
TTTTTTTTTTTTTTTTTTAATCTTTCAAAGATTTAAAGACAATATTTTAGTAGTTTCATCGTTTACCTTTATATTAATGTTGTTATAACTTTTTGAGGTAAAATATTTGTATTAAAGCATTCATAAAACGCCAATTTAATTTTAAACAGAGATAAATTTGAAGTTGTAATTAGTATATCTAAGGCGATAAATTATGGTGTCAAAATGTAACATTCACACATTAACTTTAGACGCTGTTTTTGACAGTCGCATATTAAGTAACTATGGATTGGGGCGATAAACAGACCAGAGTTGTTATTGCAGTGTTGCCCAATTGTGGTATTAAAAAGGGTACCAACTTCAAGACCGCAACCGCTAAGATTGACCGTATATTTGTGTATCATGCCATAAAATTATAAAAGAAAACTAGTAATATGATATATGGCCATAGATCTGGTACGCCTTGCTCTGTTGTGACACGGCAGGTTGTCAAAATTGTACAAGCATAAATGAAGCAAAATCCTCTTCTCAAACATAACTTCATGTCAAATGAAATGCATATACCTAAGAAGTCCATGTAGAGAATTGTCAGAAAGTACCTAAGGTTAAGGGCCTGCAAAAGACGCATCAGACATTTACTCACCAATCCCATAAAAAAGGTAGATAAGAAAAGTCTCTACGCCTGTTGGCGAAGTACGTATATGATCGCCACCAAAACTTTCTCTTAACAAACGAAATAATCTTTACCGTGGAAGAGAGATCGTGATAGCCTGAAGGGCAGTATTTTGTCTGCCCAAAGGAACGGCATATGCTCTTCGTTGGTGAAGTCCGCTCTAGAAAACAAAACAAAACAAAACAAAAAAACCGTGGAAGGATGTTTAAACAAACGAGGCGATAGAGTGTGTTGCAAGGTCATCTAAAGAAGTAGCAAAACTCGTACCAATTGTTTAAACAGGTCTTCATCAAGCTTCTGTGATAGTTTTGTGGAGAGTGAGTTACGATATGGTCACAGACTTCTATTTGTGTGAAAAAGGTGTTAAAAACTAAACAGCCGTGTACCAGCAAATAGTTCTGAAAGGTATGATATTATCACCAAGTCAGTCAGACTCTTCCAAAATGAACCATGGACCTTTCATCACAATTCAGCACCGGCTCATAAAGCAAGGTCTACTTAAGCTTGGCAATCATGAATAGCGACTAGAAAAATAATTTATTGATGTGACTTCAACTCTGATTTTACCTCCTGCTCCGGCCCCGGCTCCGGCTACGGCTCCGACTCTAGTTTTACACCTTTGATTAAAACACAATTGTAAATACCTATTTACGGAATTTTTTATTATTAGTTCAATTCACACCAAAAAATATTGTAAATCATGGCATAAATACAATATTTTCATGTCAATTTTTAAAAGTCCTTAACTTTTATCTTTATCTAATATATATATATATATATATATTATATAATATATAAATATATTATATAATATAAATATGTAAAAATCTATACAAACGAAATAGAATTTAATTAAATATATATATATTTATATATTATATATATATATAATATATATTATATATATATATATATATATATATATATAATATAGGTGCAACCAATGATTCTATTGTTAAAACTCCAAGTGAAACGTCCCCAGAAGCTGATTCCGAAGTAGACAGATTCGTTCCTACCGCTTCCGAGTTGGCCACAAAAGAAACGTCATCGTGCCCTTTGGGAAATGATCCCCTGTCTGTAGGTGGAGTCATGGTGTCCTGCAGTGACAGTAACCCTTGCCCTTTTTGGGTATGTTTGTACTCTGGAAAAAGTACTCAGAAGATAAGAGAAGAACTTTCCTTCTGTTGTGCCCATAGTAATTTCTATTTAAGTCTGTGAACAGAAGTTGAATATAATATATAATTATATAGTTATATATATTTATATATATATATATATTATATATAATATATATATATATATAATATATATATATATAATAGATATATTATAATATAAATATATATATATTAGTTTATATATATATATATATATTATATACTATATATATATATAATATATAGTATATATATAACGTTTTTTATTATTCGTGTTTTTTTCGCCAAGTTGTGTTTAATTGTTTCAATATTTCCTACTAAATTTATTTTCATTTTTATAATAGATTTAGAATGGCTGGACCAGATCTTCCATTTGTTGTATGATTCATTTTGATTCGAATCAATTTTTTTATTATTCCAAAATGATTTTTTGTCGAAAGAAGGAAATAGAGAACAGCTTTTTTTTTGTTTGCTGCCTGAAACTGATTTCTAAATTTTTGCATATTGTGCTGAAATAATACATTTTTTGAAGGTTTTTTTTTTTTTTTTTGCATCTATAATTTCTTGACCCAAAAATAAGTTTTTTTTAAAAAAATATATTAAATAAAAATAAAAAATTAAAATAAAAAAACGCAAAAAAATTAATGAATGCCTGTTTATATTGGATGGTGCTTTTTTGGAAAAAAAAAAATATATATATATAGATATATATAATATATATATATATTATACTATATATACTATAATATATATATATATATCATAATATGTATAGTATATATGTATATATATTATAATAAATATATATATATGAATATATGTGTGTAGGTGGGTATGTGTGTGTGTTTAGACATTGTGGTGTGTATGTGTGTTAGGTGTGTGTGTGTAGGTAAAATATTATCATTATAATAATATCGATACATTTTTCATTTCATGTTCAGTGTTCGATGGTACCTCTGTTTAACGCGCCGGATTTAAGAAATTGACATAACGCATTGGACTAAATAATCAGCTTAAAAATCTTGCCAATAGAGCAAAAGGAGAATTCTAGGACAGATGGTTTGTCTAAATCTAAAAGCTATGGTGTGGGTACCTGTCTTAAATTTTAAAAATTTAATAATTAGATTTTTTTATTTTTACATATTAATAACTTAATTATTATATAAAAAATTTATGTATTTTAATAATTGATTATTTTAAGTTATTTATATATATTATATTATATATAATATACTATAATATATATTATATTATTAATATATATATATATATATTAACTATACTATTAATAATATAGTATATATATATATATATATAAATATATAATATTATATATATATATAATATATATATATGTAATTTTATATATATCAATAATGTTGTTACTAAAGAAGAGAAAAGACGAGAGATAGATAGAGGAGTGAAGAGGAGAGAGGAGAGAAGATGGAGAGAGAGGAGAGAGAGAGAGAGAATAGAGAGAGAGAGAGAGAGTAGAGAAGAGGGGAGAGAGAGGGGAGAGAGAGAGAGAGAGAAATTAAATGATTTTATTGAAATTTTTCTTAAATTTTTTCTAAACTTAATAAACTGTTAAACAGGGTAAAATGTTAGTTTTTTTTTTTTTTTTTTTTTGTTTTGTTTTTTTACGCCATGTTTTATGATATTTTTTGTATCCTATGCTATGTTATATTCTCTTCACGAAACGTAAGTGGTATGTGCATTGCGATATGCTCACATAATTTATCAAAGTAAGGTAGGAGCTATTTCTTTCTTTTATTGCAAACGTATCGTACGTATAGTAGGTATCATTTTGTTTGGTCAGATCTTTACTTCACCTTCACTTACATCTTTTCAAAGGATTCAATATTTTTGTCTTCCAAGTTATTCAAGTTGTTGGCACTTAAGCAGTATAAGTAAATAATGCGTATTTAGACAGTGTGTTTATGATGGTAATAAAAAGAATAGGTATCTTCCGTAAAATAAAACCGTGTTTGCCAAAAGAGATTACAAGCCATTTTTGTGTATTAAAATGATACTCAGCAATTATGAGAATTAAAAAGTTTGGCATAATTGGGGGAGAACATTTACAAAAGCTTTAAAAAAATTAAGAAAAAGGGAAAAATTCCAAATTGAATGCCCTGCGATGTGATATGTGGTGCGCTCATTTTGATGCAGTGTGGTTCGGTACTCAATTTAAGCTTCATGGTAAGGTGCGAAAAAGACGACAGGCGGTGCTGGTGCACAACCTCCAGGTGAGGTGCTCGGACAATCCTAATTTCAAATCATTCACACCACCTCCGAAAAAAAAGCATCTTACATATTAAGGCCGAAGTGCCACGATATACAACGTTTGAGAGTAGAGAAAGGACTCTCTCTCTCTCTCTCTCTCTCTCTCTCTCTCTCTCTCTCTTCTCTCCTCCTCTCTCTCTCTCTCTCTCTCTCTCTCTCTCTCTCTCTCTCTCTCTCTCTCTCGTATAATTGAAGGAAATAGAAGGCGGAAGAATGATCGAGATTTTTTTTCTGTAGAACGAATGAGGTTCGAAAGTCGAACCGGAAAGGGATTAGATATTCATTAAATAAAGTCAAATCTCAAGAACTCTCTTCAAAGAATGTGGTATGCGAATAAATAGTTTAGATGTATATTGTGTACTGTAAGTTGTAATAGCAGAATTATGGAATCTCATAAAAGTTGTGGGTATTCAAAGTACACGTCACACGATATGGTAAAAATAATTTTTAATAATTATTATTATTATTATTATTATTATTATTATTATTATTATTATTATTATTATTATTATTATTATTATTATTATTATTATTATTATTATTATTATTATTATTATTATTATTATTATTATTGCAGAAACCGATTCCAAACCTGGTCAGTGCCCATTTATTCCTTATGGGGACAAGGTTATTTGTTCCCCAGAAAATCGATGCCAAGAGGATATTGAGTGCCCAACAAATGCCAAATGTTGTACTGTGCCAGACTGCGGAGGCACTGTTTGCGTTGAGGCCATACCACCACAAAACTTTTCTCTTTCAAGCCATTTGTTAGAGAGTCCCACTAGTAAGCTCTTCTTTATTATTATTATTATTATTATTATTATTATTATTATTATTATTATTATTATTATTATTATTATTATTATTATTATTATTATTATTATTATTATTATTATTATTATTATTATTATTATTTTTCGAGTATAACAAACTTGACAGTAGTACTAACTCTTGTTACAATAATCCCACAATACATTGCAGTGTGTGAATACTTGCGGGACTTGGTACAGCTTGAAGGAGTATCCTTGGCACTGCCAGTGCCTAAATGCGATAAAAATGGAGCCTATGAACCTCTTCAATGCAATGCCTTGGGCCAGTGCTGGTGTGTAGATGATTTTGGTTCCCCAATACCCGGCACCAAGTAAGTGATAAGCAGTATATATATATATAAACTAGTACAACTTTATATTCCCTTCTTATATTTTGCATTTTGAAACTTTTGTTTTTACAATCTTTCATTTATATATTGATATATATCCTTAAGTTAATAATCCTAATTTTTGCTACAATCATCCTCTGGTTTGAATCTCTGAATCCAAAGAAACTCCAAGTATAACTTTAATTATCATCATTAGATCTTTACTAATAACATTTCTAAAAAAATAACAAATTATAATTTATGTTATTTAGTATTAGTAATTATTAAAGTAAATTATACAAATCACAAAACTTAAAGCAATGAAACATGCATTTCTAGCGGGAGATATAATACCATAGTATGATAAAGAATATGTATAGTAGTAGTTGTTATATACTAGATTATATATATATAGTTATATATACTAAAATATAAATAGTATATATTAGCGTATATATATATTATGTAGTATATATATAGTTATAGTATATATAGGTGCTATTATATTAATAATTATAATTAATATATATTAATAAATAGTACTTTATAATATTATATATAAGTATTATATTATATATATATTAATATTATATATAGTAATTATTATATATAAGAGTTAGTACTGTATAGTATAGGAAAGTGTGTATATATATATATATATAGTTATAATATTACTATGATATTTTATTCATACTGATATTATGTAATAGTAATAGAGTAATAGTAGTAGTAAATTAATATATATATCATATATAGATAATATATATATATTAATGATTATAATGTATTATATATAATTATATATAATATAATTAGGGAGTATAGTTATATATATAGAAGGGTAAGTATGGTGATAACTTACCAAAGCCCTCGCATCGAGGTATCGTAACTAAAGAATGTATGGACCGTGTACCACGAAGACAGAGAATGAACACCCATATCATTTAATTGTGGTCAAAGCTTTATTAAGAGGTTAGAAGCGATCTATTTGTAACTTAAAATGAAGTAATAAGATAAAAATGAATTAAGATGATATACTTTTTTCTTAAGTCCATACGATAACTACGCGTCAAATTTGATCGAACATATAAAGTCGTTAAGGTCGGGAGTCAGGTCAATGTTTAAATGTAAGAATGTTGATGGAATACCATATATGACTTTTCAAATGTAAAGCTAAGTTGTGTTAAACCCTTAATATGAAAAACATCATATCTCGTTGCGCATGGAAAAATAAGGGGTAGAAAAATATGCTAATTTTTAATAATTTTTTTTTATATATATCAATACCCGCGTTTATAACCGGCAAAGAATGGAAGGAGTCGAGGTCTCATCGGCCTACGGTGGACGACGGAGATGGACTTTTCCCCCTGCGATGGTCCCCCATGGTCGCGCTCACCCCGCTAAAAAAAAAATATAACAAATATCATACGAATGATTTCGCAAATTTATGTTGTATTAGTATGTTCTTGTATCGATATCGTAGTAATTCGAGTATCATGCAGAGGCTTTTGTAGGTGCAGTTGGCATTATATAATATAATCATAAAGTATTATATATCTATATAATATTATATATATATTTATATTAGTTTTAAGTAATAAAGTATATATATTCTATATATATTACTATTAACATATATAATATATAATTTTATAATGTAGTTATTATTTTATACGATATATAATTAGTAGGTGATAATTAGGCTAGATTATAAGTATAATATAAGGATATATATATACGGTATATATATATATAAAGCTGAAAATTTGTTTATGCAAAAGAAAATGATATGCTTTACATACGAAATAAAATAATTTTTTTAAGATAGCAAGCAAGCACTTAATGAATTATTATTATTATTATTATTATATTATTATTATTATATTATATTATTATTATTTATATTATTATTATCATTATTATTATCTATGTGGATATTATTGCGCTTATTATTGATATCATTAGTTATATCATTATATTATTTTGCAACTACGAACAAAAAAAATAATTATGTTAATGATGAAGTTTGTTAACAAACTTTAATTTATTCCAAAATTTCACTGCTTTAAAATGATTATGATGCATAAACATAATCTTTCTACAGTTTCTGGTGTAATAAGCCGATGGGAGAGGACCCGGAGAGATAGAGAGAGAGATGAAGAGAGAGAGAGAGAGATGAAGAGAGAGATAAGGGAGAGATGGGGATCGAGAGGGAGACGAGGGAGATGAGAGAGAGAGAGATGAAGAAGAGAAGACGAATATAATTT
>JABUQX010015540.1:10000-12500 GCA_015478945.1 Trachelipus rathkii | reverse complement strand
AGGCTTGTTCTTGTGCAGGAAAATGTGGGGTTGTCATATTCAGATATGTTCACTCTTTCACACAACCATACACACATATGTAAAAGAAGATACAGCAAAATTGAATTTTATCAAATAATTAATACAGATTGATTTAAACTCATCAATTGATTAATGACAAAATATTCTATAATATATATAATATATTATATAATTATATATATATATTATATATTATATATATATTATTATATATATATATAATATATATTATATATATTATATATATTATATTATATAATATATATATATTATATATATATAATATATATAATATAATTAATATATATATATATATATATATATATATATAATATATTATATACTAATAATTATATATATATATTATATATATATATATATAGTAATATATATATATATAAAAAATACATATATAATATAATAATATATATATATATATATATTATTTATATATATATATATATATAATATATATATATATATATTAATATATAATATATATTACTATATATATATAGTATATACGATGAGAGAGAGAGAGAGAGAGTTAGTTAGTTAGTTAGTTAATTTCATGAGGAATAGTAAATAATTTGGTTAGTTGTGCAACTGTAGTATCGATAAATTATTTATGCTGTTTTATAATAAAAATAATAATAATAATAATAATAATAATAATAATAATAATAATAATAATAATAATAATAATAATAATAATTAATAATATAATAATAATAATAATAATAATAATAATAATAATGACTAACAGTAACAATAATAATAATAAAAATAATAATAATAATAATAATAATAATAATAATAATAATAATAATATAAAATAAAAATAAAAATAAAAATAAAAATAAAAATAAATATAAATATAAAAATAATAATAATAATAATAATAATAATAATAATAATAATAATAATAATAATGAATATAATATAATAATAATAATATATAATAATAATAATAATAAATAATAATAATAATATAATTATTTCAGAAACCATTGGTATGTCCTGCTATGAACTGCAATCTAGCTTGTCTGCATGGGTATCAACTAAATTCTTCGGGATGCCCAATCTGTGCCTGTCGTGACCCTTGTGAAGAGGTTACATGTAGTTCAACGTCAGAAGAATGTAGGATTGTCCATGTAGCTTGTGTCGGGGAACCTTGCCCACCACTGCCCGTCTGTCTTCCCAAATTGGAAAATCCATGCCCAGCTGGTATATATAATATATATAATAATATATATATATATATTATATATATATATATATATATTAATATATATATATATATAAATATATAAATAATATATTAATAATATATATATATATAAACTAACTACCTTTTAACGTGCTTTAACCCCTATTAAGATGGTAACACGGGGGACTACAGGAAATCGAATAAGTATAATTATATAATATGATAATATATATATATATATATATATATATATATTATATATAATATATATATATATATATATATATATATATATATATATATATATATATATATATATATATATATATATATATATATATATATATATATAGAGAGAGAGAGAGAGAGAGAGAGAGAGAGAGAGAGAGAGAGAGAGATTGAGAGAGAGATTATGGATTGCTTATTATATGAAAACTCTGTTTAAAAGAGAATAAGAGAAATATCCAGTGAAATGTTTAATTATTTTATGGTTTTGTGGTTTCAGGTTCGCCTCTAACCGTTAACGACACCTTGGTTGAATGTGGTCCTCAAGGTCAATCGTGCCCATCCAGTCACAAATGTCATTTATCTCCACTTGGAGAATATGCACTATGCTGCCCTAAGCCAAGTAAGTGATAGTATTAATTTATAGTAGAGTTCTCTTATTTTATTATCTAATACAAAAATAGTTTTCCGAATTTATTTATTTATTGTTTAATTCATTCATTCATTCATTCATTCATTCATTCATTCATTCATTCATTCATTACTGTATTTATCGTTTGTAAATCTACTTAACACTTTCTCTTTTCCTAAGGGGATGTGTGTTACCACGATCGTGACCCTGGGGTATGCGAGGGTTCCATCCAACGTTGGCATTTCGACGCCGACAAGAATCGCTGCGAGAAATTCAGATACGGAGGCTGTGGAGGAAATCTCAACAACTTCGACAGCGAAGATGAATGTCGTAGGGCTTGCCCCAAATTAACGTCTTGTCAGAAAATACGAAGGAAGAACTTCATCTTTGCAGAAAAGGACAAAAAGGTTATTACTACTACTACTACTACTACTACTACTACTACTACTACTACTAATAATAATAATAATAATAATAATAATAATAATAATAATAATAATAATAATAATAATAATAATAATAATAATAATAATAATAATAATAATAATAATAATAATGATTTTTATGAAAATCACAGGATATACTCTAAAAAAAATAATAATGAAGAATAGTGAAAACGAAAATCGGCGGTC
>JABUQX010015540.1:0-5000 GCA_015478945.1 Trachelipus rathkii | reverse complement strand
TTTCTGCTGAAGTCCTCCTAATACCTTATATAAAAATAAAACACCAAAATCAAAAGTAAAAGAATAAAACAGATATAATGGGAATTAATTAAGGCCTTTTCAGTTTTTAAAACGAAAGATATGATTTTGGAACCAAATTATACTAAACATATTCCCATAAATAATTAAGAATTTACCACGTTAAACTATGTATAATTAATATAGTTCACTTTATGACCACTTTATTATTATGTTTCACCAAAATAAACTCAAAAATGTTAAAATTAAAAATTCACACGTGGACTAATGTGTTTTACTTTGTCATTATTTACTAATATGGGAAAGTAAAACTCATTACCTACATATATCTAGTTTTCACAAGAATTTAAAAATGCTTTAAGTTAATTTAATAATGGTTACAAAAATCTAAAATATTATATCATGAAACATATTTTAAGCTAAGAATATTCGAAAATATTGACAATATGATATTTCTTTATGGTATACTCTAATATTTTTACTGCAAAGGAAGTAAGAAAATTTCTAAAGTTATTAACATCTCAGTATAAAATGTTTTCATCATTAATTTGCTTAAATATTGTTGCACATCCCCTATTTATCCAAACACAAACAAATAAATGAAAATTGTGAGTTGACAAAAAATTATATGGTATCAATCTTTCTTAGTTTTTAAAAGGGAATGACAATGCTAGAAGATAAAATAATGGAATAAATATCACAAAAAAGGCACGCTTATAATATTGCAATCTTTTTTTTAAACAAATCTTGATACACTCACTATTAATATACTTTACAAAACAAACATATTAAGGGTTATTTCTTATTACAATGAGATATTGAGTAATGATGTATAATAAACCAATAACTTTTAAATACTCAGCAACATACCTTATTTACTTAAACAATTAAGTATAGAATTAAATGTAAAAAATTGAAGAAAAAAATGGTTAATAAAAACTTAATGTTCCTTACAAATAACTTTAATTGAAATATATATAAACAGTTTTCAGTTATACATGGTGGGTTATAAAGATCTCCCACATTTCGAATAATAAAAAAAAGAACACAACAATCTAGAAAATAAGTTGAATATTTTTGAAAAATAAGAAAAATAGTTCTGTTTTAATGTGTTTTAAAAAATGTTATAGACAAATGGCGGATGTTGTTGGCAATACATTGATGGAGTCGTTCCTGAAGTTCTCGATGACTCTCTCTCTTCATCTCAGTGGAATTGCGTCGATTTCCTCTCGGATCCCTTCCTTCAATTCCTCAAGAGCTCGAGGATGATGTTGGAAAACGTTTTCCTTAATGCCCAAAGAAAAACGTCTAGATGATAGCATTAGTTGGAGTTCCTTCATTGATCTGCAATATATATATACTATATATATATATTAATATATATATATATATATATATATATAATTATATATATATAATATATATATAATATATTATATATATTATATATATATATATATATATAATATATAATATATATATATATATATATATATATATATATATAATATATATTATAAATAGTATATATAATATATATATATATATATATATATATATTTATATAATATATATATAATATATATATATAATAATATATATATATATATATATTATATATATAATACTATAAATATATAACCCTTCTAACCACAGAATGGGGGCGAGGTGCGTAGAATACACGAACAGAATAAGAGAGAACTGACATGAAGCATGTCGGATCCCGCACCCACTTTAAACCGTACCCCTTAATAAACTTCCCAGTGATTCAGTCGAGTACAGAAAATCCCACCTTGGGTATATTAGTAGAGACGAGGAGACCCACACTGTGATAGTCATCAATGTGGAGGTTTCATCTCCCTGTGGACCAAACGCGCACCATCAACCATTACTCGTTCGAACCAACGCCGCCTTCTCCTATTATGCTTTTTACTCAGCCTCTAAGCCACACTTCACGACATTCCTTTCCATCACACATTTACCTGACATCGATCACATTTCGATTCCGGAGATCACCTATAATCTCCTCTTGACCATCGACTATCTACCATCCTTTATCCTATGTCCAATACTTACTGAAATTCTGCCGTAGTATTTTCGGGTAGCATTCTACACACACGACAAAAACGCACTCCCTAACATGTAATATATGGTATCCTCATTTTTTATCAGTTTCGTCTCCACACCTAACATAAAACCCATCCAGATAAGTCATAATTTGAACAGGATTGCATCTTAGATCTATCCCTCTTATCCACAATATATTTCCCTACTATCACATTACCGATAACTCACATATCTTCATGTAAACCTAGTGCATACAAGACTTAGTACCTTTTGCATTCCACCAAGGATCTAAATTGCAACATAGGCCGCCTTCCTACCAATTCACAACTTTCCTACTGCATCTGCATAATTCCGTTCTTTTTCATCAAACATATAACTAAGATATTTAAATTCAGCATTTGTTCTCACCATCCAATATGAACTTCACAGCAGTGGATCACCTTACTCTTATCTACACTTACTATTCAAAAAAGCTCCTTTTAAACACAAATGCTACAAAGCCTCCTTATTCAATATTATCCAAACTCTTCTAATTTTCACACAATTACCAATCATTCCGAGTTCAATAGGCAGGGCACCCTCTCACTGTCCTTTCATTCTCCCAACAGTCTAATAAATAATCAATAATAAATAATAATAAATGATGAATATAATAATATAATTAATAAATAAATAGAGGGTCCATACTGCACTTTTAAGGGTCGCAAAATAGGACACTTTTAAGGAAAATTTAGGAAAAAATTAAAAAAGTTGGTCAAAAGTAAGAAAATTTATTGTTAAATTATTAATTACTTTTATTTTTTGGTATATACTATTTTTCCTACATATTTATTAAAATATCCAACTTTCATGTTTATTTCGCTGTACTGGATGATTTTTTTTTTTATCCCCAACCAAAGGTGCCGGATGAGGTTTCAGTTGAAATGTTTTCAGCCTCCAGTTCAAATATGAAACTTATTTTTGTTTCTAATTTAATACCAATAGAAATGAAAATTATATTACCAAAATTTAAGTTTGGATGAGTTTTTTATATTATTCATCAAAATTATGCTCATCACAAAAATGATTAAAACTTTACATGTATTTGCAATCTTTAAAATTTAATCTTTCTCTCATAGCTACATTAATTGAAGAAAGCTAATTGTAGACAAGATAACAAAATCAACTGGAACCCTGGATAAGGCATGGAGATTTTTTCCTTTATTTTCTTTAAAAATAACGTTTACATTACCAAACCAGAAAAAAGTGAAAAAATAACAATTTGAAAAATTAATATAGTGATAGAATTAACCACATAAAAAATGAAAACAAAAATATGATGCACAAATTCTCTAATGATTACAAGAATTCTTATTATTTTTGCTTGATTTTCACAGTAGTAGTCAAGCACGGTTCTTTTATTTTTCTCAATCTTCTTTTGCTCATTTCTTATTTCGTGCAACGCAGTGGTACTCTCATCAACTATTTTTGAAAGCTGCTTCAAGCCTGCCCTATCTGTAGTCCTTTAATGTCATTAATCTTTAATGCATTCTAAATCCTTACATTGGCTTCTTTAAACAAGGAATTTTAGTTATTGAAATTTGCTGTAGCTTTAGCTTCTTTTTCTTGAAGGGATTTTTCTTTGAAAAAAGCTACTTTCGTTTCTCATGATTTTCTTTCAAAATCTTTCTTTTTCATTTCAAACAGCTCTTGCTATTTCTTTTGTCTTCCTCTTTTTTTTTTTTAGTTGGGCCTCGATCCGTTTCTCTTCCTCCAATCTTTCTAAATAAGATTTATGAGCATTAATTCCCTTCTTAATGAAGTCCTTTGATATGGGCACCTTATGGACTTCATAACCAAATTGCTTTAAGCCATCTTTGATGGACTGTAATGAACTAACTGATGCCTGAGAAAAGTTGATTCTGGAATCTGTAAGTTAATTGGATGTCTGTGAAAAGCGACGCTCAACATAAGCATTTCCATGCGGAATGATGAGGAGAGCCTTAACCAGACTCATCAACTGGGAGTACTTACTTGATGAAAGAAGTTTTTTTCAGAGAGAATCTTCTTCCAATACTAATTCAACCTCGATTGAATTTTTTTTCCTGAACTTCAAATAACTTTGTAAAAAAAAAAAAAAAAAAAAAAAAAGGACCATTTTTTTCAAAAGTAGACATTTCCTACTGTAGATAGGAAAATAGGAAATAGGGCAGAATTGAAACCCATAAATAATATAATAATAATATAATAAATAATATAATAATAATAAAATAATAATATAATTAATAATATAATAATAATAATAAAATAATACCTTATTATGAACAGTCCATTTGGTATCTTCTGATAATAAAACAAACACTACAAGAGTCAAATGAATTTCATGGATATGTTCAAGGATATTGGATTTTATTTTTAGACATATTGTATAAATTCATATAGTAATATATATTATATATATATATTATTATATATATATATGATATAATAATATATATATATATACTATATTATATATATATTTATATATATATATATTATATTGATATATATATATTATATATGATATATATATAGATTTCAGGGCCACACCATAATACCCTATTGCAAAACCCTAGCACACTCAACTTAGTCCGTTTACAATCCGCCAAAGGATTTAATGAGGCCTACCCACCCTTCCTAGCCATCACAATTTCTTGTTGCAAACTTGTAATTTGTTTGGGTGTATTTATCCAACATTATTCTAAATATTTAACGCCGATACTTGTAACACTTGCTCACCAATTAACATGACTTCACACCTCAGACCTCGCCCACTACTACTTACCTGGCCTCTTATCTACAATTTACTGTCAAACCACCTCTACCAATCCTCCAAACTACTTTTCAGATAACCGCACAAACCAAATATACGTGTCCAACATAACATCTCTCTT
>JABUQX010015539.1:5000-17500 GCA_015478945.1 Trachelipus rathkii | reverse complement strand
ATTATCTTTGCTCCTTGATGACTGTCTCTTCAGTTTTTTCGATGAGGTTCCTTGGTGTGATTCCTTTGAAGTTGAATGAGATGTCAATGCAATTTCGGCCATGAACTTATCAAAGTCTAGCATATCCAAATCCTCTTCATCTTCAGTAGGTTTATTTGCTGAAAAGCCACCATCGTCACTATCAGTGCTGTTGCCAGGGGTTGCTGATAAGGCGGCTTCCACTTCTGTGAATCTTTTTTTTTTGTCACGAAAGCAAGGTCTCGGTTTACTATTTAAATGCATTTTAAAGTAGTTCACCGTCGGAGATGCCATTCTTGTATGGTTTCAGCTAGCTTAAGGAATTCCTTATTAGAACTTTTTATATTAGGGCGTGTCAATTTGGAAGGCAAAAAATAAAAATTCGTGTTTTTTTGTGAATGAGGGGGTCCAAAAATGTGCCTTTTGATGTGTAATATCCTAATTTAAAGGGTTTTTCTTATGCATAAAACATTTACTTTGGTAAATTTCGCCTGATTATAATGTATATTGAAATTATTTCCGAAAAAGGGGATAACTTAATATTAAAACTCCAATCAAATTTGTTCAAAAAGAAATAAAATAAACTCAAACCTTTATTGAGTATTTGTCTTTTTATCAAAAAAAATGTAAAGGACATTTGAAAAAAAAGATTAAAAAGCTTCAAAACCGAACAAGATTTAATCAAATCCTTGCTTGATTTGCATTCCTAACATCATTCTTCTGCTTGCTTTCTCTGGCCTCTAATGAATCCTTCTCGTTTCTCATGAGTATACACTTTGCCAGAAACCTCTGTTACTTGTTTCACACACCTCTCTATGGGACTGTCCATGACATGAGCCACTTGGAACTTGCGATTGGCTCTTCAACAAACTTTTTTATTTCTGAATTATTTTTGAGTTTACAAGTAAGTGGAGGATCATATACCTTTTCTGACCAGTCTATCAGTTCCAAAAGGGAAGTTGCATTTGAATTTACTGCAGATGTTTTCCTAGGCCGAACAGATAAGTCTCCTGGTGTATCATCATCTTCATTCCTTAATTCAATTATCTTCTTGACCCCTGCTTTCCTTTCTTCTTGGTCTTCAGAGCATAAAAGTGTCCGAAGCACCATTTCACTAAATGCGAAACACGATGAACGTGGATTGTTGGCAAAACAATATCTGCTACTGTTTTCTGAGATTTTAGGAGCTTCAACTGATAAAGAATGTGGTGAAGTTCTCCACCAAGAGAATTTCGATTTGATTTAAACCAGCAGGCCGCATAGTAAACGCCAACCAATGATAGGCCACAAGCAGTTTGTAAGTCATTTAAAGTGTTGGGCTTTAGACCAATGTTTTGAAACCATTTGCGAACAAATAATATTTGGCAGTTGTTTAACCACTGAGTGAGCTTACAGGGATCAATTTCTAATAAAAGCCATATCGTTTGGAAGTACCACCTGCCTTATGACCTGAGTTTATCCTGTAACCATAAGCCTGGTCTGTAGAGAGATCTTTAACAACAGTGTCACTCAATGGAACCAAAAGGCTTCTGGAAAGGATATCCTGACCAAATGAGGGATATGATTCTAGTTCTGGTTGCAGTGATCAAACATGCTGGCCAATCTTACAGCACAATTCGTTAGTAGGAGATATATCATCCATCTTTTGCTAACAATTACCGTAAAGGTAGCTCAAAAATATTAAGAGCACAAACCAACCAGAGGAGTTTACGATTCAGCTTTGCCTCAACCAAATGCATGACTCCTCCTTCCCAACCAGTGTTAACATTCGCTGAGTCACCACCAAAAGCCTGCAAACTTTTATCAATGTTGATTTTCTTTAAGAAATCCACAAGATGGTTAGCAATAACTTCAGCAGGTTTTCCTTTTCGTTAAGTCTTTTCTCTGGAGTAAAATGGCAAAGGATACCCTTCCCACCCGGCTCGCTGCAAACAGTGCAATACTCTTCTTTCACAATACTTGGAAACTGATGACTTGAGTTATCTGCTTGTAACAGAACTTTAGTGGAATCTTTGCGTCCATCAAAGAAGGTACATTCAATATTGCCTATCCGGCATGGAGCATGAAATTCGGTCATCAATTGAGTTCATGAACTTTTTTGTGCCCTGTTTACTGTTATTTGATCAACCACAAGTTCCTGTCTCCTTCGGTAATTAATCCAGCGATCCCCAAAAATGAAGCTTAGCACGTAGACCGACACCATACCTAATATTTTGCAATGCAACATTGCGCAATTGTAATGTATTATACGCCGACTTGTACTTGAAGTAGTAGGACATTCAAAATCACATGGAATTTACAAAGGATCTTCAGATTCTTCATCTGTAACATCAGTTGGCTCTTCATCTTCGTCGGAGAAAAAACTTCATTTGGTTGTAATGTTAACTCTTCCTTCCTTTTCTGCTTATATTCAGAAATTCTTCTTAATTCATCTTCTTGCCTCTTCTGCTTTTAATTTGTCTTCTGCTATCAGTAGATACTGTTTAATCCAATTTTGATGCTGTTCCCAAGCAGATCCACCTTCTCTCTTTGACTATTAACAAACCTAGTTCCTTGACAGGGATCTTCATATCCTTAGAACAAAAGCAGGAGATGTGCACTTCATGTTTACAGTCAGGCACCACTTGGACGTGGACCCTCAAATTTCTTGAACATAGCTAATCTCACCATAGCAATTGCAGGATGTCAAAGAGGCTTTCTTACCGTTGCTATGAAAGCCTCTTCAATTCCAGTTTTCTCTGCCAAAATGATATGTTCTTTGGTCTTTTCCAAGTTTCTTCTATGCTTCTTCATGACTGTGACTCGAGATTTAAAATTGGCACCCCAAAATAACTGTTTGCTAGCTCCCACTTTTCAAGCACTTTTGGATAAATATCCTTTGCAAGAGTAGCTGCTGGGTAATTTCCAGGGTTGTGGAGTCGGAGTCGGGGAGTCGGTAGTTTTGAAGAGAGTGGAGTCGGAGTCGGAGTCGGCAATTTTGAAAAGGGTGGAGTCGGAGTCGGTAATTTGGAAGAGGTCGGAGTCGGAGTCGGTAATTTTCAAGAGTCAGTAATTTTTCAAAAGAGTTGGAGTCGGAGTCGGCAATTTTCAAGCGGAGTCGGCGAGTCGGTAATTTTGAAGAGGTCGATTCGGTAATTTTGAAGAGGGTGGAGTCGGAGTCGGAAATTTTTTGAACCGACTCCACAACCCTGGTAATTTCTGACATTCTCTACACTCTGCTATCTTAGCAGATGCCCATATCGTAGAACATCACGTAGAGTTGGAGTTCGAAGGCAGCATTTCTCGACCAATTCCAATGAAGTTACTGTGTGAGTGGAAGTTGTCAGTCTTGTCTTCCTTTTACTAGCCAATGGTTCCCCGAATTTTCAGATTTTGCAAGTGGAAGAAACTATTTGTGCCGGGGAAAAAGAAAAAACAAAGAAAATGTCACTATTTGTATGATATTAATAAAAATACTGCAAATGAGTATTGCTAGTTTAAAAACTTTCACGAGTGGCAATATATAGATATATATATATATATATATATCTATATAATATATATATATATATATATATATATATTATATATATATATATATTATATATATATATATATATATATATATATATATATATATATATATATATATATATATATATATAAATATATATATAATATATATATATTATATATATATATATAATATATATATGATATATATATATATTATATATATATATATTATATATATATATATATATATATATAAGATATAATATATATATCTATATATATATATAAATATATATATATATATTATATATATATATATATATATTAATATATATATATATATATATATAATAATAATAAATATATATATATTATATATATATATATATATATATATATATTAATTATTTCCCAGATGTTATAGTAAACTATAAGTATATTTCTTAACCTTAGAACAGAAGTACTGACAGATATAATGATAAGAAGGCACTTCTTTAGAGAAGACAGTTTGCTGCGAATTTTACTTGAAACGTGAAAATATCACGAATTTAAAGTAGCTATTTACCAAGCAAAACCCATTGTAATTGCCAGTTCTTGTAAATATATAATTGGGAATCGCTAACCAAAACACAACTTTTTGACCCCTCATTTTTTGAAAAAGGGAAGGTCAAAAAAATTGAAACGGCCCTACTTTTATATAATCGAAAGCTAAATTATATTGAATCTAAAAAAGTTTCTCATAATTCTTCACCCAAAAAGTAAGAAAGTATCGGCCAAATTAACCGATACCGATACCGAGAAAAATGGGCGATTACTAACCAAAAATTCTGGTTCCGGTACATCCTAATATATATATATATATATATATATATATATAATATATATATATATATAATATATATATATAATATATATGATATATATATTAATTAATATATAATATATATTAATATATATATATATATATATATATATATAATATATATATATATATTTATATAATATATATATAATATATATATATATAATATATATATATATATATATATATATATATAGCATGATGAGATGCCACAGTGAGGGTCTGTCATAATTTCCGTAAAACCCTAAGGTGGATTTTCTTACTGCGATGAGTTCTCACTTAAGGGTATAAAGGGGACGGTAAGGCTTTGTTTTTCCAACATGAGTCATATTCTTCTGCTACTTTTCTGTTTCCTGTGCATGCGACGCACCTCACCCGCCAGAACTGGGAAAGAAGGTGGACGAATGATGATGGAATGTAAGTTGCAAGTCTTGCGTACAGTAAGATGATAAAACAGAACATGAAAGAAAATGATGGATGAGCAGGTTGTTCTTCTTCGACTAAATTTTCCTCTCCTCATAATCCATGGTTCGATTGTGCTTGTTCTCTGGCCATTCAGGCTAGAGACAGTGCATATCGGGAGTGGAAAAATTCTCGTTCTCCTATCACTTGCTAATTTTCATTCAGCTAGAAATCGTTGCAGGGATACTCTTCGACGAGCAAAGAGGACTTTCATTAAACGAAAGTGCGCTAACCTCCTAGGTTCTCCTACTGAAAAATCTTTCTGGCCTCTTGCCAAAACATCTCTAACAACTTCTGTAAATCTGCCTTTCCTCCTCTTATTCGATTCTAATGGTTCTGTTGCTAATTCTCTCAACTGAAAAGGCCAATCTCTTTGGTCTCCTATTTTCCTCTAATTCAACCCTGGACGATTCTGGCATTCCTCCACCTCCACCTTGAGGGAATGTGCTTCCGTGCTGACCCCGCCCCTCGTTCAACTATAATCTCTATGTCTCAAAACTAACACTTTCACTCAGTGTTGGAAGCGCGCACACGTAAAACCGATTCCGAAAAAAAGGAAGCCGTTCTGATAGTTCTAACTATCGCCCTATAGCTCTCACCTGTGTATTCTATCTAAGATCTTTGAACCCTTCTCAACTCTCATTTCTTAGTCCATCTGGAATCTCATTCCCTTCTATCTGATCGCCAGTACGCTTTCGGAGCTCGAGGTCTGCTGGCGATATACTTTCCTATCTTACTGATTTATGGTTTTATGCCCTTAGGAACTACGGGGAGACTTGCGTGGTGGCGCTCGACATATCCAAAGCATTTGACGGGTATGGCACGCGCTCACTGCTCTCCAAGCTCCCCCTCCTTTGGGTTTCCTCCTTTCTCTTTGCTTACTTTATGTCTAGTTTCTCTCAAATCGCTCAATATGGCTGTTGTTGACGGGGCGACTTCTTCTTTTTCTGTCTAATTGTGGTGTTCCTCAGGGTCCTGCTTTTCTCCCACTTTATTCTTACTTCTCTCAATTGATGATCTTCTCACGCTGCACATCTAACTCTGATCCACTCATATGCCGATGATCGACCCTTCATTCTTCAACTTATTTCAATTCTGCTCCCTCTTTTACTTCTAGAATTGCCTCTCGGTCTTAATCTTATTGCCGATTCTATTTTGCGCTGAGTTCTGGGATAGGATTTCCGGGTGGGTCGTCTCACCTTGTGAAATTTAATTCCTTTAAAAACTCAACTCCTACAAATCTCCTCTCTAAAACACCCCTTCCAACTTTTCATATCTCTTTTCAGGGTTCTCTAGGTCTCTCCCTGTTGATAATATAAACATCCTTGGCCCTCTTAACATAAACAAAAAAGGTTTGAAACCTTCAGCATCACAGCGGTCTGCTAGGGCGCCGCCCCTCAAGAAACTGGGGAGTTCTGTTTAGACTGCGAGACTTTTTTTTCCTCTTCTCAGTTACTCCAGCGTATACAAGAGGCCTCATCCTCCCCGGATGGCTATACTGCTCTCATTATCTGGGGGAGGCTATGGTCTCACCCGGCATTTGGACAGGTCGAGTGAAAAGCCAAAAGACTTATAAAAACTGTTCCGTACCCTTTTCACTTTCTTCTTGACCCTCTATCCTTTGCGGCGCGAATGTGGTGTTTTTCTCTATTTCTATAGGTACCGCAGCAGGCAGGTTGCTCGAGGGAAACGTCACTCGCGTAACCCACCACCTTTACGCACGCCCTCGTAACACTAGGGGTGCTGTGTCTGCATGAGTTTTGTTGGATATTTGGTAACTCCAGGCTAGTTCGCTGCGGTGCTTCCCTCTTTCCTCTGTTCTTTGGAATTCTCTTCTATCTTCTGGTTCTGCTGAATTTAATCTCCCTCACTTCAAAGCTGGTCTGTGCTATCTGCGTAATTTTTGCGTTAAGTGTGAACTTCTGACGCGGCAACACAATCTCTTGATAGGGCTTCGGCCCGGGAGGGGAGTGGTGAAAACCGTAAAAAAAAAAAAAAAAAAAGCACAAGCAAAAAATAGGCTCTTTTTCTTAAGCAAACATTAACAGCTTCAAAGTGAAAGCTAGAAGTGTGCTATATTGAATAACAAGTACGAATTTATTTGAAACTTTTATCAAGGTGCCAGAATTATAGAATTTGAATTGCGAACGACGATAAACAAGAGCCCTCCATCCTCATTCATTTTGTAATTTTTTCATATTTGCTCCAAAACCTTCCTTTCCTCAATATTTTAAATAAGTATTATATTTAAAAAAAAGTATCTTATCTAAACAAAACTGCATAATCGAACAGCTGTCTTACCTCATCTTCTATTGACTTTAAGTAAAGGGTTATGGCTTTTATCAACCCAAGCCCAAGCGGTGAATCCTTCAAAGGCTTATGAATAACACCTATATGTAGGAATACCCTTCACTGCCTTACGACACCATGTTGTAAATACTGCTTCAGGTTTTCTGAAGGAAACAAAAATTGTGTTTAAATTGAAAACATGTAAAGAAAATACATAAAACAAAAATAATTTACAAATTATAAACAAAAAACGTCGAGGTAACAACTGAAAACCTGTATATTCTTGAGTGGATCTAATGGGTCAATCCAAATGCTGACATTCATTCTGCTTTAACACTAATTCTCATCAAGATTTAGTTTCCAGCTCAAACCCCTGTTTAAATTTGCAACAGCGACATTAGATCCATCTTGTTTATGAGCAGAATTTTTCTTCTGATACTATCTAATAACACAGAAATGATCATGGTGACTTAAACAGGCAGTACCTCAAATAAAGTAACACTTCAAAAATTTATTATTATTATTATTATTATTATTATTATTATTATTATTATTATTATTGTTATTATTATTAAGCAAAATCCCAAAATATGAAAAAACATAAACATATTGTTTAATTTAGAAAAACATTCTAATATGACCTTTGAAAAGGAAGGCATGAATTTTTATTATTTTATCTTGTATTAGCTTTATGTAAATTGAATAAGAATTTTTGATTTATAAGGAATATAATCTCAAATCTTATGAGAAACAAATGAATTATCTAGAATAATTTGATTTTTAAATATGAAAACAAAAATTTAAAAAAGAACAAAAATTATGCATGGTAAATTCATATATTGTGGTCATCAATATAAGCTTTGTAAATGTGTTCTCTTCATTACAGTTAACAACAGGCGCGAAACTGAAAATGCTTTGTCAATCATTTTATTTCTTAGAATATTTGATCCTTTAGATTTTAGAAGATTAGAACATATATTTATGGGATTAGTTGAATCTCATAAGCATTAGAGAATATTTCTCAGAAATAGGTAGTTAAAGGGTATTAAAAGCTAAAATATATAAAGATAAAATATATTTTTTATCTACTTTTATACTATAATACTTACTGTTAATCTTGGAAACACATTTTTTAAAGGCATGAATACATTTCTATATGGCTCGATTTCGATGTCATCATCCGTAACAGGAATCATTGGCAACCTTCCCAATGTTTTTTCCTTTGTCTTTCCTTTAACAAGTGCATTTCTCGTACCTCAACTACTATAATTATATATTATATATATATATATATATATATATATATATCTAAACAATATCTATCTGCATATGAATATATCTATAAAAGGAATAACACAATAAAAATATATATATATATATATATTATACCATAAACACGGAGTAACTTGGAACGATTTTTTTGTAGATTAAAAATATTTTTATGATGCAGTTATATAAAATGGTTAGTAAGTAAATAAAAATACGCCTTAAACATTGTTCTATATTTACCTGCAATTTATTTGCCCATTCTGCTGTTATTATCTTCATAGGAGGCTCGTAAGTGTAGTAAGGTGTAGAAACGTGATGCGGGGTAACTTGGAACGGGTGTTCCAAATCATCCAGGGAGGCCATTTCAAGCTAAATTCTTGACAGTAAGTACTTAAATTTATCTTAAAACTAATTTCTAGAGTTATCTAATTTTAAATTAAATTAAATTAAATTAATATTTTATTGCTGTTGCCAATTCCGTCTCCTCTGACTCAGCCTCCTTTCTCCTTCTATGTACTCTCCAAATTTCATCCTTCTACAGGCATTTCCTATTTTTAGGGGCTGGCACCCCCGTTTACGACGAGGTTACGCCATAGGAAAGGGGTATACCAAATTTGAGGAGAATACGAGCTCTCTAACTTCATATTCTATGCACTATGTGTTTTCTTCGGAGGACCCCCTCCGGGGGGGTCCACAGACACCCTTTACGAAAATGAAATCCTCATATTCGAGTTCTACGGGCTCGATAACATATATAAGGACACCAATATTGTATTATACAAATATTTACTAACTCGACACAGCACCGGTGCCGGCTCCAAATCCGACTCCTCCTTACTTCTTCCTCCTCTATGCAATCTCCAAATTTCATCCTTCTATGGGCATTTCCTATTTTTAATTTAATGATAAGTTTGTTTAAATCTATTAAATAGTCTCAAAAAGAAAAATAATTAGTAGAAAAATGCATTTTAAAATCAATGGGTGTGTTCCAAGTTACCCACTGAATGTGTTCCAAATTGCCCCATGGTTAAAAAAACTTTCAAAAAATTAAAACCGTTAAAATTTTTTTTTTTTCAATTATGGAAAAAAAATACCTTATATGACCCTTATCCTACATGCAAAATTTGGGGGGGGGTCAGATATTCCTGACCGCAAAAACGGGGTAATATTTTTCAGGGGTGTGAAAAATAGTAAAAAATGAAAAACTACACATTTGCATGTAAAACAGGATAGTAAAGGTTTGTGTTTTACATTCATATACCATCTAAAAGAGCATCATTTTACGAACAAAATGAGCCTAAAACCACCTTTCTACTCCAAATAGTTTAGGAGTTATCAACAAAATGTGTACATTGGTCAAAAGTGTTCCAAGTTGCCTGGTGATCCAAGTAACCCCGTTTTACGATATATATATATATATATATATATATATATATATATATATATATATATATATAATATATATATTAATATATATATATATATATATATATATATATATATATATATATATATATATATATATATATATATATATATATATATATATATATATATAAAAGTATAGTATATATTATATATATATATATATATATATATATATGATATATAATATATTATATATATATCAGGGCATGCGCTCAGGGTACGCGGTGCTCCCCCAGCACACACAAATGAAAATTTTAATTAAATAATGAGCAGTTCGGCACACCTACCACCCATGAGTATTTTAACATGTCTTAGTCTGCACTGTAGTTATTTTTTATATTTGTTGCATTTTTTGAAATATTGATTCAACATCAGGGAGATGTACGTATATTGAATGTTGAATCAATATTTCAAAAAATGCAAAAAAAAAAAAAATTACTACAGTGCAGACTAAGACGTGTTAAAGTACTCATGGGTGATAGGGGTGGCCGAACTGCTCGTTATTTAAATTAAATTATCCTTTCTGTGTGCTGGGAGAACACAGCATACTCTGAGATGCACACCCTGATATATATATAATATTATATAATATATATAGATAAATATATATATATATATTATATGATATATATATATATATATATAATATATATATAATATATATTATATAAAATATATATATATATATATATATATATATATATATATATATATATATATATATATATATATATATATATATATATATATATATATTATATATATATAATATTTATATATATATATATATATATATATTATATATATATAAATATATATATATATATATATATGATTCTCACCCGTTGACCCACCCATAAATGTGGAATGACCGCATTGGGAGTTGTGTGGTTGTAGAAGAAAGGGTAAAATGAGAGAATAAATGAAAGGTACATTGAGATGGTTTGTCATTGTGAAAAGGATGGATGATAGTCGGTTGGTTAGACGATGTATAGTGGTGGTGTGCTGGAAATTGACTGACTGGGATTACCGAAAGAAAAAGATGGATTGAGTCAGTAAGGGAATGTCTGAAGGAGAGGATGCGGTTTGGCAGAGGTGAAGAAGAAAGGTGCATAAATAGAAGTGACATGGTGGGTTTTGTGAAGGGGTATGGTTGTGGCCCACCTGGGTCAAGGAGTATGAACGCCTACCATTGACGAGATGCCATACTGAGGGTCCATCGCTCCTGTGAGCTCTAGGGTGGATTTTTTCTGACTGCGGAGAGTTCTCACTAAAAGGTATAAAGGCAGTAAGAGCCTGCGGCTTTCGACTTGCGTCATGTTCCTCTACTACTTTTCTGCTTCCCAGTGCATGAGACGCACCTTACCCACACTCAATGGGAAGAAGTGGGTATAATAATATAGTTATATATATATATTATATATATATAATATATATTTATATATTATATATATATATATATATATATTATATATATATATATATATATATATATATATAGATAATATATTATAATATATATATATATATAATATATATATATTATATAATATAATATATTTATATATATATATATATATATAATATATATATATATATATATAATATTACTAATAATAATGATATTAATATAAATAAATCGTACCGGAACTGAAATTTTCGGTTCCGGCCGGAAACCGAATTAGCCGGGAATCCAAAAAATTCCGGCCGTGAAACCGAAATTCTAGATGAACTTTCCTTTTAAACTGTAAAGAAAATGAAAAAATAGAATATATAACTTTTCAATATTAAAATCTTTTAATATATATATACTATATATATATATATATATATATATAATATATATATATATTATATTATATATATATATATATATATATAATACTATATATATATAATATATATATATATATATATATATATATATTATTTGGGGTATGTGTTGATGAGAAGGGAACGGATGATGCAGAGGGTAGTAGGAAAGTGGTGAATGGTAGGAAGGTGTCTGGTGGGCAATTAAATCGTGTGGTGAATTAAAAGGACGACAAGTCTGGAGTTGCGCTAGGGTCTTGCATTAGGGTATGTTGTTACCTGTATTATTGTATAGTAGCGAGACTATAGTCTGGAAAAGAAGTTAAGATCTAAAGTTCATGTGTTCAGATGGACCAATCGTAGGGGCGTGCTAGGTGTGAGAAGAATTGATAAAAGAGGAATGAACGTATCAGAGAGTTGACTTGTGGGTGTAAGAAAGGGGTAAAGACCGAGAATAAAATGAAAGTATGTTGAGATGGTTTGGTCATGTGGAAGGCAATGAATGATAATCGGGTTGGTTAAGCGGGATGTGTAGTGGGTGAGTGTGTTGAACCGACCGCGTGGGGAGACGAAGAAAAAAAGTGAATTGAGTCAGTAAAGGAATGCTTTGAGGAGAGAAATGTGAGTTTGCAGAGGCGAGAAGAAAGGCATGATAGGAGAGAATGGCGGGGGTGTTGTAAAGGGGTTATGGTGTGGACCACCTAAGCCAGGGGATAGAACCTACACTTGACGACTACATAGTGTGGATCCGTCGAGGTCCCATGTAGCTCTAGGGTGGATTTTCTGATTGCGACGACTTCTTACTAATTAATGGTACAGAGGGGCGTAAGGCTGGGCTTTCTTTTTGCCATTCTCCTGCTGCTTT
>JABUQX010015539.1:0-2500 GCA_015478945.1 Trachelipus rathkii | reverse complement strand
TACTCACAGAGGTAGTTATTGAATTAAAACCACTTCATTTTAAGAGAGAATTATAGTTTCAAAAATTACTCAAATTGGCAATGAATCTAGAGATGCAGCTTCTTCAAACTGGTGAATTAGAAGCTATTATAAGAGGTACTAAAGAAGCATAATGAATTTTTGCTTACAGTATTAAAATGTAAAGTTGCTGATATGCATCCTATATATTTTATGAAAGTTGATTTTCTGTGATGAATTGTTAAGATTTTTATAAACTAAAAAATTTCAGTCCTTAAATAAACTATAGCCCTTTTAACTATCATAAAGTATCCTTTGCTAGACCACCAGCTGTTAATGTTGGTTAAAATATTACCAGACGTTTTGAAGTTAAAAAGTATTTGAATTATCACTTTATTAGAGGTTTGAAAGCCTTATGTACAATTTCCACAGATGCACAACTTCCAATTATATAATTAAAAAAAAAAATGCTATGTTCATATCACATAACTGCAAAATTTCAGCTTCAATATGTGCAATTTAATCTTGATATCACATATCACTATCATTTTAAGAAGCAGCTGAAAATTAGGTACTTATAGGTATATTAGGAAGACAAAACTGACAATATTGTTTGCTGTAAATAACAATTAAAAAACCATATGAATAATTGTACAACTATTTAAGTTACCTTTACTCCTCCTCTCTGTGCAGCATCAATAGATGCACTCAACAAATCTTTTAAATTTACAAATTCATTAAGCTTTGCCCTTGATCTTTTTGAATTCCAACTTATATTTATGTTGTCTGAGTAATTAAAGGCATAAAATATAAATAAGATAACACAAAATAGAAGTCCTAAAGATATAAAGCCATTACGGTTTATGTGAACAGTTCGACCAATACTAAATGACATGGCCTTTTTTATACAGTCTATCATATACTGTATATATATAGAGAGTTGTCTATCAGATATCTGAAAAATAAAAAAAAAATTAATAAAATGTTATGAATCAGTAATGCAATAATGATATTTATGACTTAGGTACTGGACAAATATGAATTCATTTAACAGAACAGAACATATTTTCACACCTTTTTTGAATATCTTACTACTTCTCAAGAGACTGTTATATCTTCTCATTCAAATACTGAGGTCCTCTATTTAGGGGATTTCAATGTACACAACACTGAATAGTTGGGGTCCTCTCATACTGATTTAGGTGGGGAGGAGCCCGAATCATTTAGTATTCTCAACGATCTGGAGCAACTAATTAAAGCACCCACACACATTCAGGATCGTCCCAACCAATTCTTGAACACACTTGACCTATGTTTCACCACTAGTCCTTCTCTCTATAAATACACCACCTTTGCTCCTATTGGTAAATATGACCACAACCTTATATCTCTTAATTTTAATACTTTCTCTCCAACAGCTCCATCCTGCCCTACGTGTTTTTTCTGGCATTTGATCGGGCCGATTGGGGGGCCTTGCGTTTCTTCTATGCTAGCTATAATTGGAATGGCTGCTTTGACTCTGGCAATGCTTCGCTCCTGAAATCTATGAACGTTAGGAAGGCGGGTAGCCCAGATGGCATTCCTCCCCGTGTTTCGAGGGAGAGTGCTTCTGTGCTAGCCCTCCCCTCGTTCAACTATATTCTCAATGTCTCAATACTAACACTTTCCCTCAGTGTTGGAAGCACGAACATGTCCAACCTGTTTCGAAAGAAGGAAGCAGCTATGATCCTTCTAACTATCGCCCTATAGCTCTCACTTGTATTCTATCTAAGATCTTTGAAATAATCCTCAACTCTCATTTCTTAGATCATCTGGAATCTCATTCACTTCTTTCCGATTGTCAGTATGGCTTTCGGCGCGCGAGGTCTACTGGCGATATACTTTTCTATCTTACTGATTTATGGTTTACCACCCTTAGGAACTACGGGAGACTTGCATCCAGTGGCGCTTGACAAATCCAAAGCATTTGACTGAGTATGGCACATGTCACCATTTTCCAAGCTCCCCTCCTTTGGGTTTCCTCCTTCTCTTTATTACTTATATCTAGTTTTCTTTCAAATCGCTCAATATCGGCTGTTGTTGAAGGCAGGGTTGGCACCCAAAAACCCAAGAGCAAAAACCCACCAAAAACCCAACTTCTTGGGTTATTGTTCTCTAACTTCTAATTTTGAATTTTAAATCAATGTAAATGGAAGACCATAGTAACCATGGGTTTCCTAGCCAGTATAATGAAGATAAAAAAAAATTTTATTTTATAATCTAAAATCTGAATATTTAGTCCACTTTTGAACTGAAGGTAAATATATATAATTCAAGATTTGCACCCAATCATCCTCCCAAATCAAAAACGAAAAAAAAAAAAATCAAAGAGGCCACATTATCCTTAGTCTTTTCTCTGATAGTTTATCAAGATAATAAAAGCTTTTTGCAATTTCATAATTTAATCTTAAATTTTTAAACAAAGTAAATAAATACTTGGTGTATGTTTTTCCAGATAAAAAGA